>LBNU01010473.1:58377-74805 GCA_014162995.1 Artemisia annua
TATATATATATATATATGTGTATATATATATATATATATATATATATATATATATATATATATATATATATATACACACACACACACACACACACAAAACTTAGCCTTAAAAACTTAAACCCTGTTAAAAACAAAAAGAAAAAAAAAAAAAAAACAAAAAAATTACAGAATATTATATTTTGAATGAAATATGAAGGTTGCAAACTTCTATTTTTGATTGAAGTGGTATGTTTATCGTAAGTACGGGGGAGACCAAATATTTCCCGAGGAAAACAAAAGAAAAAGAAAAGGAAAATGTGTGTACGAAGTGAATAAAGTGTTGGCGAAACATGTGCCAAATGGAGACCGCTATTGCAGAAAATGGACTTTCAACTTATTACTTTTATTTTTAAAATAATTTCACCATATAATCCCATGTCTAAACCATACCCATATTATTACCCTTAGCCAAACGTTATAACCCAAATAAAAGTCATCTTTTGATTAATTTACTTGGTGCTTATGCCATGTCGGTGAAGTTTAGTTTTTTGTACAAGCTTATGGTAATTTATTTAACATGTCTGAGCAACTGAGTGTGATTCCTTTATACCCAATATATGAGTGTGAGTGAATTATACGTTCCACTTTCGTGAGATGCTTAGTCGCGTTATCTTGGCTTACGATTTCTTGATGAGATAAAAATAAAAATATTTTGAAGGATTGCTTGAGGGCAAGCAATAGTTAAGTATGGGGGATTTGATAACGCTCTTATTATACATATTTATCCCATCGATTATATATNATATATATATATATATATATATATATATATATATATATATATATATATATATATATTAGATAGAATATCACGTTATTTATGTAGAATTGGCACTAATCTGGTTGCAGGATTGAACGAGAGAAGAAAGTTAGAAATATCACTTAAAGGACGATAAAGTAACAACTACAACAAATCGAAGGACTTGGAATGAAAATACAAACGTAAAAGACCTAAGTACGCCGGTCTTAGGACTATGTGCGGCGTACTTGCTTGGCGGGTAAATGAGATTGAATCTACACGAAGTACGGCGTACTTCCTACGAAGTGCGGCGCACTTAGCTTGTCAGTTACAAAAGCAGAGTTATTGATTGCATTCATTGTGAGGCCGATCACTTGTCCTCATTTACTGAACTCTGGAGTTAAACTAGGTCAAAAGAAGTCTATATAATGAAAGGAACGAATCAGAGAGAAAAGAGCAACATCTAGTGAGTAAAGTAGGGAAAGTATACAAAGGTGATATTGGTGAACTCATACCAAGTTCACCATATCAAGGTCGAATTGTGATCCTAGTACTGTGACAGAGCGTAGGAGAACGAGTCGAGTAGAGTTTTCTCTGTGGAAACCATTTGTTCTTTCGTTGTAATCACTTTGGTACAATTCTCTATTTTTACGATTTATATTATGAAGTTTATGAAATCTATGTCGAATGATATGTGTTTTGTTACTGAGATAATGTAGTAGTCATTCTTATGTTTATTTGGGTGATGTAGTTATATGGTTGTTTACATAATATGTACGCTTGCTATTTGATATTATGCTTAAGTTTAGTTGATGAGATGATGTTTGGATCATTGTTAAATGTTTGATGTATCTCTGTGGTAGAAGTAGGTCGAAAGGGTCTACCACTTTGATATTATTTCAAGGTGTTTGTCTATGGCAACTTGGTGTTTACCTTGTAGAAATTGGTCGACAAAATATTTATCAACCCATTCATGATCTTGTTTAATACCTTATCTCATGTCTAACAAACTTGATGAGGAAATTGGCTTATGTATACTTCTGTTATGAACCATCCTTAATGCATTTGATATATTGAGAATTATAGGTCGAAAGGAATTCTTAATATGTTGGATAGTTATTCGTAGGAGTGATCACCAGTCATCTTTTGCTTATATATCTCGTTCATGATTGCTTGCTCATCATTAACATGTTTATTTCCATGTTACTTAGCCTAAATAAACATAACTTTTAACCATATAAACAAACAATCTAAATTACTAGTCTTTGGATAAGTGACAATCTAGGGACTTTACTTTGACACAATTGCTAACTTGGCTTTTCTACAATCTCTTGGGACGACCTGGTCTTATCTAAAACCTTTACTATAAACGGGGGTTATACTTTACCCGTGTGTTTTATATATTAAGGAATTGGTGAAATTTGTATTATAAATTTAAATCTTTTGAAACACATCACCTATCTTCCCTAATATACTCTCCGGAACCAAAGGCACTACCCTTTGTAAGTAAGCGGAGGTGGGATACTCGGTTGAGTCATTAAGCGCCAAATCTAATAGATCACATTCGTTAGAAATCCGGCCTCTCGGATATTAGATTTCTCTAACTTCTTAAGCACCTCCACTTGCTAGGTGATCATGTGGTCAATTCTTACACGAAGATAGGTTGTACTATGGCCAATTCCTTTCATTCTTCGCAATCTAGTTTGCTAGGTTTCTGTGGTCAATTTCCCTAGTTCACTAGATACTATCAAGCTTATAACACTACCGAAACTAGTATAATGATGAATGGACAAAGAAGATATCTATATAAATAAATAAAAGAGAAAACATAACAAAGCTAAACTTGAATTAATAGCCTGAATTCATTGTATGATTACTAGAAAAACGTAAAAGAATTCAAACTCGAATACAACGATTGAAGTAGACGAGAACTTCATTCTTCACTACTCCTAAGCCTAGCTTCTTCTTCTGTGGTTGCTCTCCCCAAACCCTCGGTCAGGTTTGGGAAAGGGGAGATGATAGAAATGTGAAATTCGTCATGTATTTATAGGCAGGACGAAGCTACGATGTAACCTTATTAAGCAGTTATGCCGTAGCTAGTTTTATCATCACTGGTCTTATCCATTGTGCTAATTACGGCGTAACTCATTGGGTAGCTACGCCGTAATCCATGGCGGCAACAACTACTCCATAGTCATAATTGTGAGGTTACGCCGTAATCTTCTAGGGTTTAAACTAGGTCATAATATCTTGTGTAGAACTATGCCATAATCTTGATGTGTCTTTGTTACGTCGTAGTCCTAGTTGTTTGGTTACGGCGTAGTCTTCATTATGCGAATAATTCCAAATCTTTAATTAGGTACGGCGTAACATCATCACTTAGTTACGCCGTAGTCTACATGTCAAATGTAATTATCTTTGCTTTATCCGTATTGAGTCCAAATTCGTCCAAGTGTCGCTTCACACTCTATTAATTGTCCTGAAACGAAATATGAAAGAATAAGACAAAACTTATAGCAATCTAAAGCATAAATGGCCAATATAAAGGAAAAATTGATACTTAGAAAATTAGATTATTTGACTTCATCAATGGGTGAACCCAAAAATTCAGCCTTATAACGAACAATAACGCACGAGTGAACCAAACCTATCCCAACGCGAACTGATCAAATCAACCTCAGCAGGCTACAACCTTAAACAACCTCGACGTGAACCGTACCCGAACTCAGAATTTGATAAACACTTGAATCTCTTCAGATTTTATTTAGCAGCGACAATTTTGTTTTGTTTTAAGTTTAGGAGATTATGATTGTGTTATACGGAGTAATATGGCAACCGTGTTTAAAAAGGATGTGGGTAACAAACACGTCGAAACAGACGTGATTTGGAGCGGAAAAAAGAGTGATTACATTTCATTTGACCGAGTTCAAAATGATAGTTGAATCTTCTATTTTTTATTTGGGAACTTTTTGAATGCATGGAAACAGTTGTATACATATTTACATATTTGAGTTTTCAACATTTCCTTTAATAGTCTCATACAGCCGTGCAATGACTATTTAGTTTCAACATTTGCTTTATTATTTTCAGTTTTCACTTTCAAAAAGCTAGACGAGTACCCGTGCATAGCAACGGGATTTTATAGCGACACATAGTTTATTGATAAAAAAAGTTTATAGGTTATAAACGAAAAACAATAAAAGTTTGAAGATTTGGAAATTTAACATAATGTTTTGAAACCTGGTTCAACCCGGGTGGTTCAACCGGTTGAACCGTTCCAAGCAAAAAATGGATCGATTTAAACCGGGTCAACTTGCTAGGTTGGGTCGAAAACGGTTCAAATTAAACTGGTTCAACCCGTCCGGGTTTGAAGTGTCCCGGGTCAACCCGGTTTTTGTTTTAATTGATTGTATTTAATTTGATAGATATGTTTTTAATTGGCTGTACAATGTGAATAAATTATTGTACTTTTAAGTAATGGATAATGTTCTGAAACCCGGTTCGACCCGGGTGGTTCAACCGGTTGAACCGTTCCGGTTGAAAAATAGTTCGATTTAAATCGGGTCAACTTTCTAGGTTGGGTCGAAAATGGGTCAAATTAAACCGGCTCAACCCGTCGGGTTTGAAGCGTCCCGGGTCAACCCGGTTTGTGTTTTAATTGGTTGTATTTAATTTGGTTGTACAATGTGAATAAATCATTGTACTTTTAAGTAATGAGGTGTTTTAATAATAATATTAATTACATTCATAATTTCCTCTAATAAGATTTCAACATTTCAACATTTCAAGAATATTGACTTTTCACTTTTCCACTTTGACTCTTTTTCCTTTATATGTAGTATAGATGGGTCTTTTTATATTATATGTAGTTAAGATACATTAATTGTCAAAGTTGCCATTTTAGATTGCCGTTTTAGAAGTTAAGGGATATTAATAAGGGGTATATCACGGAAACAACTTTACTCGTTTTTAAGACTTTTTAAGTTTACAAGATTAAGCCAAAACACTTTATATGTAATAGAGACAAGTTTTTAGGGCTAAGCAAATTCACCCGAAAATCGACCCGAACCAACAAACCGATCGAAACCAGACCAAACTAAATCGAACCGACCTTTTTCGGTTCGGTTTCGGTTTTGTATATTTATTTTGGTTTTTGTTGGTTTCGGTTCGATTCGGTTTTTCGGTCCGAAACCCGAAAGAACCGAACCGAGTTATTCGGTTTAGTTTCAGTTTTGATATCTATTTCTCGGTTCGTTTCTTGGTTTGAGTTTTTTCTTTTTTGGTTTCCGAGTCGGGTCATTTTTTGCCGTTTTGGGTCGGGTTTGACCCGATGCTCACCCCTACTAGTTTTAGAACCCGTCCACGTACGAGGTTTGGGCAAATAGTGTTTACGTATGGTACGTATTGAGGGTTTGGGGTTGGTCGATCGTTTGGTTTCCCACGTTTGATAAGGACCCCAAGGTGTTACCAAAGTCACGGGTTTGGGTACCGATCACGAGTCGACTCAGTTTGGAGTATGTTTGTATTACTCGTTAGAGTATAATAACTTTGGGTATAGCCTTGCAAAGGCTGGCTTGGCATGACTTGCTTGGGTTATTTCGAGGAACAACCAAGTATTTATAGGAGGACCTTTAGGGTTGTTAAAACCCATAAAGGTATTCTTATGGTCCCATATGATCCACGTGGTGAACATAGGGATAATGGATAAGAGAGGCACGCGGTGCTTGTTCTAACGGACCTAGCTGGATCACTAGGTGTGTCGCTTGCCTAGACAAGCTTGTCAGGCAGGTTTTGTCCTAAGGTTGCCTAAGGAAGTATATCCCAGGCCTTTTGAGGGAATATGGCCTTGTTGGGCTTATATTTGGGCAGATTTTAGAGTGTATGTGCCTTATCCAGTTGGGCTGAAGGTCCTATACGCTATCAACTCCCCCTAGTCAATTAGTGTATTTGACTGCTTTCAGGGAAATGCGCTGATGGACTCGTGCTAAAGAGATGAGGTCCCTTGGACTTCTCCTGATATACCTTCCTGGGTCCAGGGAGTCTTACTTGTTTTGCTCTACCTAGGTATGTTAGACATCAGGGTCATTTATTGCGACGTCTGAGTGATTTTGGAGAATATTTTCATTTCCAAGACTGTCGCATATTGAATGTGTGTTTAGCCTTTTCAATGCAAGTATTTGTGAGGAGTTATTGCAAATATTGAGTAGTTTGCTTATCCTAGGCTTGCCCCACTTTAAATGTTCGTGTGGGCTAGGATTATATCTTAGCCGTAAACAGTCTCTCTTAGTCACTTCACGGTCTTCATGACTCAAGATTTTGAGATTTTTCCTCGATATGTGTTGCAGGTTGTCAGTAAGCCGTTTTTGGTGTCTTAAAGTCTAACACCTGAAAGGACGCTGCCTTTTTGCGTAAGGTCCACGCGTCCAACGCGGTTTGATTCCATAGAGCTTTTGGACACGTGTCCTTTGGATCCCCATTTATCTTTTCCTATAAAAGGGGAGTGCCTTAACCATTTTGGGAGTCATTCAAAGCTTACCTTTTTTTCTAAGAAAAATTTCAAGTGTGAAACCCTTTTAGCTTTCCAAATTTTGTGAGGAGTGTAAACAACAAAAGGTGTATGTTTGTATTACTTTATGGCATGCTTTATTTCGATTAGTAAGGTCGCTGGGTGTTTGCACGTGTTTTCCGTTCGTGGACCCTTACTAGGCAGAGTGTAGGTTTATGGTTCGTGTGAGAGGGATATTTCCCATATTCGTTTTGAAGTGATGGTTGCTTTCCTTCGGTTTGAAGGTTTTTTTTTTTCTATCACGTTTGTGTATCCAAGTACCCAGATGAGGGAACGTGGTATCTTGCCAAACTCCCTCTAGAAGTTAATGGGTGTTTCGAGGGCACCTTGCCATTTGGTGTGTTTTTCCAAGCTCTTCTTTTGGGAGGTTGATCGTTATGTCAAGATCTTTCGATGTTTTGCCAAACATCCATAAGTAGTTTGCTTGGTTGCCCTGGATGAAATTGTGCTTGATATTACATTATTACGAGAAGGAAGTGCATTATCATTGTAAAGGATAACACACACGAGGATCTTATTGCGCTCATCACAAGCTCGTCATCGCTCCTTGGTGAGTTTTCTTTCCCTTTTTTCGGTTATCATTTAGATCTTTTTCTAAGTGTTCTTATTTGTATTTTTGCCCCATGGTTTCCAAGTAGTGGTTGACAGGTAGTGTATTTAGTGGAGGAGGAACATGAACTAACCTGTTAAAAGATTTCTCTTTGTCATGCCTTGCTACTTTAGGGCCTGACGCCCTAGTCTTTGGATCCTCGTTCCGACGAGCCTGTCTCAGGATCATTGTTCTTGCATATATTAGGGTGTCCTGGATTTTTGTTGATGATATGACATTGTATTTGATCTGAGGGCTTCTAGATTGGACCTTGGCAGTTCTTGTCTTTGATTATTATTACCTTGTCAGTTCTTGCCTGCGATTACGTCAACCAGGCTATGTTGTCAAGCTGTGTCGTGGTAGGGATAGTTAAGCCAATAGACTGGCTTGGGTCGGCCTGACGGGCACTTTCCTAAATTTCAGTGAGAGTGGCTCCATTGTCCCCCGCTCCTGCTCTTAGTGGTAAGAGAGCTTATGGGCAAGGGAAGCAATTATCCTGAAATAAGGGAATTCCGTCGACTTCAGGATGAGGGTGAGGTTAAAGGGTTTTGCTCAATGAGAAGTTATCACCTGAGTCTTACGCACTCCTGAAAGTTTTTACCCAGGGATATTGCCCGGTCTTGGAGTAGACTTTTATTTTCAAACAACTTTTTGGCGGGTTCCTTTTCGGGGTTGTGTAGGCTATAAGTCTTTTAAACGTTATAGAATGCTATTCCAAGTCTAGTGTGCTTGGGTCGCAGTTGTTTGAGTCTCTTTGTATTGTCTGTTGTATGTTTGCATGTTGGATGCTTCTAATGTCTAACATGCCAAAGAGAACAAGATGGGTCAAAGAATAAAAGCCTGCATATATTTTCTGGTTTGGGCCAAGTGCTATCAAACCCAATAGATAGTTAAACGGTTATTTTTTATTGTAACGTTTTAGTTTAGGGTTGCAACGCTTTGATGAATGATTATGTCTCTTGAAGACAACGTTTCATATCTTATATATAGGTTTAGGATTCTGTAATTCATTAACCCTTTTCATTATCAATATCAATTTATAGGGTTCAACCCATCTTCTTTGTCTCTATTTTATTCGACTCTGTTTTGTATGAATACATGATTGTTGGTTGATTATTTTCGATCCTGGAAATCCACACAACCTGTATAATATTGCACAACTTGTTAGTGAAAAAGTTTATCATTTGTTGAATGACTTCAACTTTATGAATTTTCCGGTTGTTTATAGAATATGCTAGGTATTCTTTTGTAAGCCTCTCAGGCGTTGCTTTATTTTTGTTGAATTGATTTCCACAAGTTTGGAAGTATGCTAGAAGATGTATTTGCCCTTCTTATCCTTTCAGGCGTTATGACTTGAGTTTTTTGAGTGTACTTTGTTGAGGAAAAGATTGAAACTGATCATAACGATGTTCAGAAGTTACCAAAGAACCCAAAATTGATCAAAAAGTTTCAGTTTTGATTATTGTCATTATTTTTATGTATCTATCATATAGTAAGGATTTTATTAGTTATATGATTGTATTTTGCTGCAATTTGAATCTGGATATAAATGGGTAGACTTAAAGACTTTGATCTTTGGATCTGTCAGATAATTTTTTCTTTTCTATCTTTGCATCTAATAAAGCTAAATCACTTATGATGTATTTAACAACTAATTTTAAAAACATCATCTTGAAATGACAAATTCATTTGCTGAATAAATCTTTATGAAACAAGTAAACGGACGGTTTTCTCCTATTACTTATAATGAAGATATGAGCTAAGGCTATTGATCCTATACTTACCACAAACTCTTTTTATTTACATTTTCATATGTCCACTTTCATATTTCACAAAGTTTAAGAAATTTGAGCCCGTTACAATATTAACCAATAAAAATTTATTCTCACAACTTAGAAGCATTTTAATTGATTGAAATTGAAAGTGGATATTAATTTTAGAACAACAAAAAAATAGCAAAATGTATTTATATTTTGGGACGAAGAGACTAATATTTTTTAAAACTTATTAGGTGCTCACTGAATGGAAATTGGCTTACCAGTTCATTAACGCTGACTACATACATTTGCTTATGAAGAACATCAAATTTAGAGACGATGATCTATGGACGTTTATTATATTAATAGTTACAAACGTAAAAAATTGTAGAATCGTTGACTTATTACTTATTATTATTTTTAAAAAATAATGGAACATGTTTACGTTAGTTATTGGTTATTACTTTATCCGCACAATTAACTTGTTAACGAATAATTTTTTTGAAAAACGCTATAAATCCACATGTCTATGACTATAACCTAGTACAAAATATTTATCAGTACTTTAATTGATCATCAATACCCTACCCCAAATAAAAAAGAAAGGACACATGTTATAAAGTTTGAACCAAATTTTTATATGATACTCCACCCATATACAGTAATAACTTAACTATACATAGAAGGAAATTAATATTGGCTATATTTGTCAAAACAAGAAACTGGCTTGAAAGGCTGTGTGGCATGCTCTTGCTACAATACATACGGTAGATAGAACATGGTGGAGTCAGGTGGACCATAACATCTTTCTTTGACGTCTGTCGTTACATTAACATTTTTTTTCTCTACAAACCAAACCACTTCACTTCCCTCTTTCTACTAGTATTAAACATCTTCTCCTACCGACGGTAACCCTTTCTTACCGTCGGTAAAAAGAAAATGTTCACTGCCACCACAATCTCCGCCTCGTTTTCACCAATGGGGATGGTGACCAACTTCAACCGGAGAAGATTGCCGGTGTTCCGAGCTTCGGGTGAGGTTTTCCCATCGTTTTTGCCCAAGGAAGTGGAGAAAATTGAGGACCCATTTGCGAGAAAGCTGGCTTCTAGGATTGAGAGGCTGCCAGTTGAGGTAAATTTATCTATTAATGATTCTCAGCTGATTTTGTTGGACCCGTTATTTTGACTTTAAGGTTGACAAAAGTCAACCTAACTTCATATGACTAATTCATTTTTTGTGCTTTTAAAACTTTAAATTTAATGGAACAGTAACCAGTTAGAAAATGTTGATATTGAATCAACCGACACTTCTGTGTTTTTTATTATATTTTGTGAAGCTTAGGGGGTGTTTGTTTCAGCTTATATAACTGGCTTATGGCTTATTTGGTTTTGGGCTTATGTTTCATAAGATCACATTTTGTGGCTTATTTTGAAGCTTTTCGGCTTATATAGGTTTATTATGTCATATAAAGCTTATATAAGGCGAGAACTTTCAAAATAAGACACAAAAAGTGAGTTTATGAAACATAAGCCCAAAACCAATTAAGCTATAGGCCGAAACAAACACCCCCTTTGTTGATTTGGAGATAGGTTTTAGCTGCTTTGGGGAATCTTGAATGCCCTGAATAATGTTTGTAGGTGCCGCAACTGACAAGGCATCCAAAATTCCAAATTATGTAATTTGGGGAATTTGTGATTGTGAAGTTTATTTGGAGGTTGTTATGTACTTATCATTTTACCTAGGTTTACGGGTTACATTTGTAGTCTTCTATCAATTTCATGTTCAACAAAAGTAGTGCGATAAGTAAAGGAAAAAAATTACGTTTAGTTCACTTAGTATGTGTATATATTAAAGTGTGAATTAATGACATTACATTCTCCAATTAGGTTGGTTTAGAGTTTAGACTTGTGTACATGTGGGATTAACAAATGTTCCACTTTTGAAACATAGTACCTATTGATTATGTATTTGCATCATGTGCTCTGTACTTGTGTTTCATTTATTTCATTATTGGGATGTGTCAAATGGACATTAGTAAGCTAACACTTATGCTGACTTCTAATACTATTCCAAATCTGATAAGTAGATACTATGTTGGTTGTTTGTATTATTCACAGCTTAGCATATCAAACAATTGTATTATGAGTAGTTGTGTGAAGCCGGTGATACAAAAAAGTACCAATCCGCTTGTTCTGCTTCATGGGTTTGACAGGTACACACTGCTAATGACTTTAGATAGCTTTTGACCTAACATCAATAATTCGGAAAATGTCTATAGTAAAAGCATGTTCTCCTGCTGTCTCATGAATTTTGCAACGTTTCCCTTTAGAAAAATCTATGCAAATCATAAAGCTCCATTTTTACGGACTGAATTATATCTTTTTTGGCTCTGGTTTTTGAAAGGTATTTTAGACTGTCGATTAACTCTTGTTCTTCAGCTCTTGTTTAGAATGGAGATACACAATGCCACTTCTCGAGCAAGCTGGCTTTGAGACCTGGGCGATTGATATTCTAGGATGGGGTTTCTCTGATTTGGGTTGTTTTTTAATCTTTTTCCATTTTGATATGTTGGATCAGTAGTCAACTTGTCTGTTAATCTATTTTCTGGTTTTTTTTTACTTTTATCAGAAAAGCTTCCACTATGTAACGTAGAGTCCAAGCGTGATCACCTCTATCAGGTAGACCTTTGTAGTAAAACTTCCATTCATCTTACTAATCTAGTAATCTTGAGCCTGCTCCAATTAGCTTACAATACACGTATTTTGTTCTCGTGTCAAGTCATGGAACTTGAATACATAATTTGTTCAGTTATGCTGTTCATCGTTTTCATTTTTCATTTGATGACTGGTGTTTCTTTTATCATTTAGTTTTGGAAATCCTACATTGGAAGGCCTATGTTGCTAGTTGGCCCGAGTCTTGGAGCAGCGGTTGCGATTGACTTTGCTCTCAATCATCCAGAAGCTGTAAGTTTGGATAGTTCGATGGTGGAGATATTATATTTGGCGATACATTTTTTACTTTATTTTTATATCAGTACTCTCGTTTGTGCTAAAGGACTTATTTTGATTACTTTTACTGTTTTAACAGGTTGATAAGCTGATTTTGATTGATGCAAGTGTTTATGCAGAAGGCACGGGAGGCCTCGCTAGGTTACCAAAATTTGTGGCTTATGCTGGTGTAAGTATGTCAATAATTGATGCATATTTTATACCGTTACCAAATGGCGGGTTGGGTGGTTTGGGTAAGGGGTCAAAATGATAGGTCTCAGATGGGTTATTTTTTAGTGCAGATCAAGCCTGGTAGGGTCGATCCGCAAATCTGTTCTTTCATTATTAGTTTTATAAAAATAGTTAATACATAAAAAAATGACTTCATAAGCAATATCATTACAAGAATAATCGAAGGGCCTAAACAATCATATCACAGGCCCGGTTTATCTATGTGACCAAAGTTGAAACATTTTACTAAATTTATTAAAGCTTCTTTATTCTTCTTAACCTTTAACCTTGCCCTTTGTCTTTGATTCACTGTGAAAACGATCTTAGTAACCAAATCCATATCTATGTTCCAAAAAAAAATAAATAATAAAAAAAATAACAATAATAATAAATAAATAAATAAATAAAAACATATCTTCTTTGATTCTGAAAATTGTCCCAAATAAAATTTTCTATTGGTGGTCTGTGCTATTTATGAATGTTTTATGTAACTTTCTTATGTTAGAAGCATGACAATTTTGAACACAGGTGTCTCTGTTAAAAAGTCTCCCGTTGCGTATTTATGCTACCAATCTGACATTTAGTTCTCTACCACTCGATACATGCTTAGATTGGACTCGCGTAAGTTCTTAGTTTCCTTTCTTAATCTGATCAACTTCCACAAATAGTACCTGATTTATATAGCAGAAGTATTCATCATCTTTGTGGCTTTTCTAGATTGGACGTTTACATTGTCTGTTACCTTGGTGGGAGGATGCAACAGTTGACTTCATGAACAGTGGAGGATACAATGTCTCCGCCCAGATTAATCAGGTTCTGAAGGAAACACTCATCATATGGGGCGAAGATGATCAAATAATCGACAGCAAACTTGCTGTGGTTAGTACCTTCATATCATAATCAGCCTTATTCATGATCAAATTATATATTATGCATATTTTAAAATATCTTATATAATGTGACAGCGATTACATTGTGAACTTCCAAATGCAATAATTCGCCAAGTACCAAAATGTGGACATATTCCACATGTGGAGAAACCAGATGCTGTCACAAACTTGATCAAGGATTTCATCGAGACCAAGACCAGCCCTCTTCCATTGTTAACAATGCAGGAAGAGAAGGTATTGGTTAGTCAACTGGAATAGTTGAAGTTAATACAGTATGTGTTCGGTGGCATTCTGTAAATAAGAAGTATAGATGTTTCATGTGTTTTAATGATTCTTCTATATCTTTTATGTTGTTGTAGCTTGTTTGAACTTTCTATTGCTAGTGACTCGGTGTTATTGTAGAATGGAACATTGTATTCAGATTTATTATATTCTCCATTGGACCTTAAAAAATATTTTGAACAGACAGACAATTGACCTGACCGTCGAAAAGGATACAACAATCCAGACGTTAGGAAGCGTTGCATAATTCTCATCACACCAACTTTCAAACCGTTTAGCTTGTTATGTTTACAGAGTTGTCATTTGCAAAGTTGTATTAGTGAGTCGTAGTCAACCTACAGGTTGTGTAACTCACGGCTCACCTAATTTCTAGCCCTTTATTTGTTCGTTAGTCTTTTTGATTTGGAAATATCATACAAAACTACCTAGACTTCAACAACATAACTAGTTATGTTGTTAGAGAATACAGAGCAACTAAGAACCTACTCATTTATTCAGTCTCACAACATGACCCGTTTTCGTTTGTTCAACTTAAAAGGATGTTAATCCATTAGTGTAAACATTTATACTTAGCAAATGCTTTAAAGTTCCATTTATACTTAGCAACTTTCAGCTGATTCTCCTTCAAGTAGCAGTGGGTAGACTTTTCCCAGGGCCATAAAGCGCCATAAAGCCAACTATGTTAGTCAAACCGACACTATTTGCCACCATGACACAGTTGAACGTTTCATGGAAACGGTCGTTATCATCTTAGCATATGATTTAAAGTGTAAAATCGGAGTTTCGGTTAATAACAAACCATATGAATATATACTGATAGCTCTATGTAAAGTGTAAACATGTTTAGTTTATTCTTTTTCATTTAGTTCTGAACAAACCATATGAATCTAATCCTAAAGGAACCCAATACCCTCACGTGAAAGGAATCTTTTATTATAATGAAAAGGTAAAGAACACATATTTCTCATACACTAAAAGGGGATTTATAGAATACAACCGATAACTTATAACCTACTTTACAACACGAATATCTCATAAGCATATCATATATCTAACCGCATCTAGATAAGCCTACCGTGTCTAGATAAGCCTGGACCAGATCAAACCACAACCTAAAAGGGTTGCTGCAAGTGTGTAAAGGTTGGTGATTTGGCGAATAGATATTGAACCACTGTTATCAAAGCTTCCTGCACCTGAGGGCCCAAGTCCAAGCGGTGGGTTCACGTTGATCCCCCCGTTCCCTGTGCCCGTGCCTGTTCCAGTTCCGGTCCCTATTCCTGTGCCTGTTCCTGTCCCAGTCCCTGGAGTTCCAGTTCCTGTCCCCGTGCCAGTCCCGGTTCCAGTCCCTGGAGTTCCAGTTCCGGTCCCTGTTCCTGGTGTCGGGGTCCCCATGCCTGGAGGAGGAGTCGCAGTTCCGGTTCCTGGAGTAGGAGTCCCAGTTCCGGTTCCTGGAGGAGGAGTCGCAGTTCCGGTTCCTGGAGTAGGGGTCCCAGTTCCGGTCCCTGGTGTTGGAGTTCCAGTGCTGCAAGTTTAGAATTAAAACAAGAATGTGAATAGCTTTTCAAAAAGTCACTTTAAACAAACCATCATTCTTAAGTGATAAATAAGGCAAAAAGCATGTGCTAACAAAGAATGATTTATTCTGAGCAAAAAGCATCAACCACGCGATAAAGCTTTTTGCCATTTACCCATTTACATTCCAAAATCGTTCATTTACATGTAAACTATAGTGCAATGAAACCATAGGCAATGGTTTAAGTTTCAAAAGTTGGTCACAATGAATATTTTACCAACCATAAGCGCCAATGAATAATGTATCCATCACTAGGAATATGCAAAACTATATCTCTAAGAAGGTGTCAAGAATAATAAAGAACGCAGATCAGTACACATTCAAGCACACCTACAATATAATTAGCTTGTTAACGAATTTTTCATGTAACTCACTCTCATTGATGGCATACTAAGTGTTGGCTGTTTATACATAATGTGGTTGGGCATGCTGCCAATGTAGAATTTCAATATAAGCATGTCAATAATCAATATGCTCATTTAATCACCCAATTTAGCTTCAGATAAACAAAATCCTAATTCTACTAGGGTACGAAAAAAACATTAATCATCATCATAATGAATCAACAAGTTTCATTCCGAGCAATTATAATTTAACATTATGCAACCAAGTCAAGTGAGAGCTCCGCTTAAATCCAATACATGTCACCATTTTGACAATCTAGACCTAACTTCAGGCTTTTCCAACAAGTGGCTCTAGCTTTAATTTGGTTGAAATGTCAATATTTGTGGGATTAAAATCAAAATATGCTAAACCAAGGACCAAAGTCTTAACCACAAGTTTGACTTTAGGGGTTAGAAACAGGTTACCGACATCTTAATTAGAAGGTAATCATCATTCTGGTAGTACTTCTAATGCATAAGGTCCACATATAATTTAAAATCTCAATAAAAAAACAAATCTTTGCACAATATTTAAACACATAATCAAACATAACAATAAACAAATAAAAGACAAGATCCAACTAAGAAGTCAAGCATACATACCTAGAGCTCCCAGAATAACAAACACTATTTGCTCCTGCAAATCATCAAAATAGACACACACAAAAAATGAGTACTAAACAAATCTTGTAAAAACTAAAAACGTAAGATGGTAAAATTTCACAAGGAACTCACCAGCAGGGGGTGTTTGGCTAACAGTAGCAGTCCCGGAAAAATCGCAACTCCCTGGAACTTGACCCTTCTTTTGATAATAGCTATTAACAGCAAAATTGCAATGATCTTTCACAGTATTGGGGTTAAAACAAGGCCCATTTTGTGAGATCTGACCACAGTCAGCACCAGCTCCACACGCATAATCTATGTTCTTTTGAAGCACTGCATCACTCTGTGCAGCATTGCATACACAATAAGCTGCACCTGTTTTTTATTAACAAAAAAAATGAAATAGATCAAATTAAGGCTCAAAATCAAAATCTAACATATACCCATTTGAGGAAATAAAAGATAAGTACATAAAAACATTGCTTTTTTGACAAAAACCCCAAAAAAGAGTTTTTATAGAAAGTAAATCCAATTGATGAAAAGTTAAAAAGTATAAAGAACAAATACCCACTAGAGAAACAGGATAATAAATCTTGTTACACACATGTTATAACAATAAAATTCTTGTTTTATAAGAATAAAATTCTTGTTTTATAAAAAAAAAGGCCCATAAAACCCACACTTTATATGAAATCTGAGATAAGTTAAGTTAAAAAGTATAAAGAGCAAATACCAGGAAAAAAAAAAAAAAAAAAAAAAAAAAAAAAAAAAAAAAAAAAAAAAAAAAAA
>LBNU01010473.1:89460-145641 GCA_014162995.1 Artemisia annua
GATGATGGTGAGGGTGATGGGTTTGGGCGGTGGAGATGTGACCTGCAAGTGGGATGGTGGAGGTTGGAGGTGTGAACGGGGAAGGGGTAGAGTGAGGAGGGAGAGTTATATATTTAAAAGGGGTTGGGCTGGGTTTGTTTTTGGGCCAGAGAAAAAAGAAAAGGGAAGGGTATTGGGTTAGGGGTTTTGGATTGGATTTGGGGTTTATAACTTATAAAGGGTCCGGTTTGGTTTATTAAATCACAAGGACCTTTTATGTAATTTTCTGAAAGTTGAGGGTTGTGTTTTGTGATTTTTCAAAAGTGTTCACAAGGGTTAATCTTGCCATATTTGAATAGTTCAAGGACTTTTGTTGATAATTTCCACATTTTGAAAGTCCAGGGACCATTTCTGCCAACTTGTGAAACTTCAGGGACCAAACCTGTAATTTTCCAAATTTCTACCACAAGGACCAATTATGTCATTTATGAATAGTACAAGGTTTATTTTTGATTATTTTCACTTTTTAAATTCACCAAGGACTATTTTTGACATTTTTCAAACTTGGGGGACCAAAGTTGTAATTTTGTGATTTTTGATATTCAAATGGTTTGTTTTGACAACTTATGAATCCCCAAGGACCTTTTATGATATTTTGTATATTTTGAACTAATTAGGGACTAGTTTTGACAATTTGTGAAAGTTGAGGGACTGAAACTGCCAATTGTGCAAACTTTGCTTGTTTTTCATTTGTTTTCAAACATTTTGCATCTAAGACTCATAAAACACACTTTTGGAATATTTCTATTATTTTGATGCATTATTTGGTGTTTTTGGCTGTTTTTGGCAGTTCAGGTGATAGAAAATGATGAGTATTTACACACTCATCAAAACAAACGCAGTTAAGTGTTTGGATTGGATTGGGGTTTGATGATTTAAGGCGGTCCGGGTTTGGGTTTTATAGAATAAATCACAAGGACCTTTTGGTGTAATTTATGAATTTTGAAGGGGTGTGTTTGTGATTTTTCCAAAGTGTTCACCAAGGTTCACTTTGCCATATGATGAATAAGTTACAAGGACTATAAGTTGATAATTTCCACTTCTTGAAAGTCCAGGGACCATTTCTGCCAACTTGTGAAATCAGGGACCAAACCTGTAATTTTTTCCAAATTTTACCACAAGGACCCAATTATGTATTTATGAATAAGTTACAAGTTTATTTTATTATATTTCACTTTTTAAATTCACCCAAGGACTTATTTTGACATTTTTCAAACTTTGGGGGACCCAAAGTTGTAAATTTTGCTTGATTTTTGGATATTCAAAGGGTTGTTTTTGACAACTTTATGAATCCCCCAAGGACCTTTTTATGATTATTTGCATATTTGGAACTATTTAGCGCGACTAGTTTTTTGGTTTTGACAATTTGTGAAAGTTGAGGGACTGAAACTGCCAATTGTGCAAACTTTGCTTGTTTTTCATTTGTTTTCAAACATTTTGCATCTAAGACTCATAAAACACACTTTTGGAATATTTCCATTATTTTGATGCATTATTTGGTGTTTTTGGCTGTTTTTGGCAGTTCAGGTGATAGAAAATGATGAGTATTTACACACTCATCAGCTTTGCAAGGAGGAAGGGCACTATGCAAATAATTGTCCCAAAAAGAATAGTAACACAGCTAAACCTATGATAGAAATATTTAATCTAGTTAAACAAGTAGGTTATGAACCATTAGAAAAGGTTCCTGCGGGGACATCTGATAAAATTGGTACGATACAGAGAAGATTGGCATGGCCCCTGCGGAAGGATGACACGCATAAATCAAGAAATGGTCTAGATTTTTTTTTTATTATTTTTTTTCCAGCCAGAATTTCATTTTATCATTCAGTTTTCTGTTAAGGTTAATTGTCAGATACATGGGTTATTTTTTGTTTATCAGCTTAATTTGTTCGGTTAAGATTATTGGGTTTTTTTTGCTTCATCATTTTCGAAGGAAAAAACAAAACCATACATAATCAAGGCTTCAGAATTGAATCTTGACAAGAAACGTGACGTTGCAAATGCAGTTGCAGATTTCCAAAAACAATATAGTAACTAATTACCAAAATCTGAATGAACTCGTTAATTGTTTATTCCTTTTGGATGCAACAAAGTTTGTTTTATTAAGCTACTATAAACGATGGTGCATGCTTTCTTATGGTCGAATATTTTGATTTTATATTTGTAAATGGTTTGATTTTGGTATGCCTAAAAATAAGCTGCAAAATGGATCGAGTTTACCTGAAATCAGTTGAAAACTTCTATGTGACTTAAAATCCTAAGTTATGACTTATAAGTAGTTGACTAGTCTATATCGTTATAATTTCGTTAAGTACTCGAGAAGGACATTAATTTAGATTTCATGGAACACAGACAGTACTAGATGTTGTTTTTAGTATAATGAAAGAAGACACGACACATTTATGTTAGGAGCTGGAATTAAGCTTCAATACACACAGGAAAGCATATAACATCTCATATAGAGAACCAATACAGATATTAAATTGTAAAGAAAATTCAGTACTCAAAAGTCAAGCTACATTAACCAGCATAAGAACAATTAAAGCCAGACTTGATACGATTCTAATAATGCAGCTTAGATATAAAATGATCTTGAAACATAACACTTTCAAATTTGTAAAGATGAAGCCTTTCAACCAGTTGTATGGAAGCTAACCGACTTAACAATAGTACTGACCCTCTCAGCAAACGTCTTGGAGGTTATCTTTTTACCAGGTACATGAAATGGGTTCGAGACAGCGTCTAGATATGCAGAATGGAACCTCCTGAAAAACTGTTTGCATCCCACAACACAAAAATATCAGCTCATCGAATCTAGCATAAATGGCCGGAAAAAGAGTAACTGGTACAATTTATCATTTAGATCATTTCAAATGTTTGCATAAGTTATCATGAACTGCTGGAATGATTTTGCAATCATAGCAATTTCAACTGGTTCTGCCTACACTCTAGAGTCTAGGACCTGTATAAAAATTAATAGTAAACTAAAGAACAGAAACTAAAACAGACAGATCGAAACTAAAACAGACAGATGAAGCAGAAGATACACTCTAATTAGAATAAAGCATTAACGATTGTTGATGCATAATCTGGCGCGGGTAGATTCAACGACTCTCCTTGGGCCGTTAGTCGTCTTCTCGAGCCCTATTAGACCTGTCAACAAAGAGAACCCGTTAGGAGTGGACCCGAGGCCGTAGCCCCGGGATCCACCTCCGACGGTCAAGTCAGTCATTGATGCGATGTAGCATATATGAGTTATTAGGTTTAGGGTAACCTGTTGTAATCTGCTGAATAAAGGGATCCCATCCATGTATTTATAAGGCATGGATTAGGGTTTTAGGTGTAGAGTGGGCCGCTGTCGCCGGGCCTAGCCCATTCCTGATTTCCTGGCCTAGTCCAGACTATGCGTCTACAACGATCGAGGCACGTGGCTCGTGTTGAAAACAATTCCCTTAAAACAGATACGTTGTCTGTTTTCGAGGGTACAACGGCCAAAGCTGATATACAGCCGGACGTGACAAACTTGCCTTAACGATCACGGAAACAATTGCGTATTCTTGATCGAAGCTTGCTGGAAACTGGATGCAATGGAGTTGCGTTTTTTCTGTGTGCAAAACCGAATGAGTTAAGGCTTTATTTATACTAAAAGTTATCTTGTTAAAAGATTCTTCGCGCGGGGTTCGAACTCACCGAATGAGTTAAGGCTTTATTTATACTAAAAGTCATTTGGAACCTAGCAAAAAATCCTAAATCTCCCTGCGCGCAGATACGTGTTGGAGTAAAAACCAACAAAGCAATTTGATGGTTCATATCAAAACTTCTATATAAACAATTCCACACTTCCTTTACTACGCGATGTGGTATACAAATTTTTTCCCATATTTTGTGTTTCAAGTGGCCCACTTTGAAACACGATAACTCATTCATATTAAATCCATTTTAGGCATACTTTAGCTCGTTGCGAAGCTCTCTTCAAGGAGAATGCAAATCCACTAAACACTACAAACATATTTAATATATACATATATTAAATAGTGTCCGAATTATGCAAATAATCATTTTTGCAAAAGTCTTTCCAACACATACAGCTAAAATTGTTACTCATAATACTAGAATTCAATATTGATCTTACTTCAATAAGAAAAGGTTACAAAATCAGCAAAAAAGATGTCAAAACTATGTAGTTTAGCCAGGACTCAAACAATAATAACTTGACACATTTATTGAGGCCAAACCAAAGCAACATGGTTATCAACGTTCGTATAGTCACACTTGATATACATCTCCTCGTTTTTACTTACAAGCAATGTGGGATAGCAGCACTAAACAAAAAAGGGGCCGGCAGCTCTTTCCTTTTGGGTTTAGTTAGAGGTACATCTCGTTATTTTTTTTTTATTTTTTATTATTTTTTTATTTTTTATTATTATTTTTTTTTTTGTTAAGGTTAGCTGTAAGATACTTGGGTTGTTATCTGTTTATCAGCTTATTATGTTCAGTTAGGTTAGGTTGTCAGAAATGATTTTTTGTTATTTGCCGTAGTTTATTAAGCGTTTCATATAATACACATGGTGAATAATAGTTTGAGAGTCTGTCATTACAAAACGCGTATATAAAGTAAGTTTTCAAGGTGTTTTTGGGTGAACATAACCCGACTTTTTTCAACTGGTGAAGTTACTCGTTTATATATGATCTCAATTTGACATTTATCCTACTTGTTAGTTGTTACACGAATGAGCCATTAATATCACATATAGAGAATATACAAGCCAACTTGTTGTATAAGTAGGGCATATATTTTGGCGAAAATGGTTTGTATACTTCTGCTTCTAGATGTAAGACTAAGAATTCCAAGTAACATCCCCCAAATTCAAAACAGATTTGATCAAACAACTTTATTTAGATGTTAAGTAACACTTTAAGCACGGCGCTCATAAGGTCGTCTTTTAAACACTGTTTAACAGATTAAGTTTATAAAAAACATATATTTTTTCAAGAAAAAATAGACAAGTATTGGACTCCACATGTACTATAACTAATATGCATCATAAAGCCTTAGTTTCAATCCCACATCGGCCCAGTAAAGAAACGATCACATGTTTATATACCCCTTTTGCCAGCCTAATACTTGTCCCTTCGGGGACATCCGATAAAATCATAACAAAAGCATTTTACGTAGGTAAAATGCTAGTAAAATGCTTTTGTTATGATTTATCTAGTAGTTTATATTGACCAAGTCTAAGTTTTAAGTATTTTAAACTTGTGCTTTGCAATTAACCCCTTTTGCCAGCCTAATACTTGTCCCTTCGGGGACATCCGATAAAATTGGAACGATAGAGAGAGAAGATTTGCATGGCCCCGTAAAATGCTTTTGTTATGATTTATCTAGTAGTTTATATTGACCAAGTCTAAATACAGAGACCCGTAAAATGCTTTTGTTATGATTTATCTAGTAGTTTATATTGACCAAGTCTAAATACAGAGACCCGTAAAATGCTTTTGTTATGATTTATCTAGTAGTTTATATTGACCAAGTCTAAGTTTTAAGTATTTTAAACTTGTGCTTTGCAATTAACCCCTTTTGCCAGCCTAATACTTGTCCCTTCGGGGACATCCGATAAAATTGGAACGATACAGAGAGAGAAGATTTGCATGGCCCCTGCGCAAGGATGGTAAAATGCTTTTGTTATGATTTATCTAGTAGTTTATATTGACCAAGTCTAAGTTTTAAGTATTTTAAACTTGTGCTTTGCAATTAACCCCTTTTGCCAGCCTAATACTTGTCCCTTCGGGGACATCCGATAAAATTGGTACGATACAGAGAAGATTAGCATGGCCCCTGCGCAAGGATGGCACGCACAAATCGAGAAATGGTCCAAATAATGGCATATGAGTCATATAATACATAGGGCTAAATTGTTATCTTTTGTCTTAATTGCTGCCAGATTATGAAAATTTCAGTAACATTGAGAACTGCTCAATGCACAAGCTCAGAAGAGGTCCTTCAAATGATTTTTGTTTTTTGCTGTGGTTTACAAAGCGACTCATATAGCACTTAGGATGATTTGTTGTTTATAACGGAATATGAGTCATATAATACATAGGGCTAAATTGTTATCTTTTGTCTTAATTGCTGCAGATTATGAAATTTCAGTAACATTGAGAACTGCTTATGTATATGTGATAAGTATGCTTATGTATATGTGATAAGTAAGCTTTATTGTTCGAGTATGTGACTGAAAAAGGCATGAGTACTATGGCCGTTTTACTAGTTTTAAACTATCATATGCCGAATCACTAAGCGAACACCTTCCAGTGACGGAGTCATGAAGGGGAGAACAAAACCATACATAATGAAGGCTTCAGAACTGAATCTTGACAAGAAACGTGACGTTGCTAATGAAGTTGCAGATTTCCAAAAACAATATAGCAACTACGGCGCCAAAAATTACCAAAAATCTGAATGAACTCGTTAATTGTTTATTTCTATTGGGATGCAACAAAATTTGTGTTATTAAGCTTCTATAAACTATGGTGCATGATTTCTTATGGTTAAATATTTTGATCCAATTGAAACCCAGAACTTCAAAGTTACCGGTAAAACTGGTACATTATAAATCCTAAGTTATGACTTATGAGTAGTTGACTATCGTTATAATTTTGTTACGTACTCGAGAAGGAAATTAATTTAGATTTCATGGAACACACACAGTACTAGATGTCATTTTTAGTATAATGAAACAAGACACTGCACATTTCAGTTAGGAGCTGGAATTAAGCTTCAAAACAGAACAGGAAAGCATATATCATATAGAGAACCAATACAGATATCACATTCTAAAGAAAATTCAAAACTCAAAAGTCAAGCTACATTAACCAGCACAAGAACAATTGAAGCCAGACTTGATAGAATTCTAACAACGCAGCTTAGATATAAAATGATCTTGAAACAGAACACGTCCAAATTTTGTAAAGATGAAGTCTTTCATCCAGTTGTATGGAAGCTAACCGACTTAACAATAGTACTGACCCTCTCAGCAAACGTCTTGGAGGTTATCTTTTTACCAGGTACATGAAATGGGTTCGAGACAGCGTCTAGATATGCAGAATGGAACCTCCTGAAAAACTGTTTGCATCCCACAAGACAAAAATATCAGCTCATCGAATCTAGCTTAAATGGCCAGAAAAGAATAACTGGTACAATTTATCATGAACTGCTGGAATGATTTTGGCATTTTGCAATCATAGCAATTTCAACTGGTTCTGCCTACACTCTAAGTCTAGACCTGTATAAGTATATTGTCCCAAATAAAAGTAATACAGAGTATCTGGGAAACAGCACGTGATTGATGCTTTTCTAAATAGTACGCGTGGTTCTATTGTGGATAAAAAGTGAGAACGGTAATGAAACTTAATGTCGCTGTAATAGTTGCACAAAGTATATTTTCCTATTTTTACGTATAAGAAATTAAATTTGTTGTAAATTTTTATCACTGTACTTTTATACAACCAAATATGTAATGTTAACCATCATAATTTTAGTAAACATCCTAATTGTACCAAGCTGGTCAAAAGTTTAAGCAATCATAATGGTCATCGTGTAAAACACTTGCTAGGTAAGTGCCTTTGGCTTAACGATACAAACTGAGCTCTAAAATCTTTTCAATCGTAAACTAAATTCTTTTTCGAATCGAGGTGGAAATATATGTTGGTTGTGTGACTAAAACCGGTTCTGGGAAATAAGAAGCTCTTTTAAAAACGGGTCAATTGGGTCAAATTGGATTCACCTGCTGCTTTTTGAATAATTTCTTTTGACGTTTATACCCAGTGAATTAAATGCAATTTCCAAAATAACTATCCATTAGCATGTCCAAACTTGGATTTTTCATTTATTACAATTTTGTAAAATATCTACGGTCAATATTAAATCCAAAAGGCAACTAGGAATTTTAAGAGGAAACGACCCACAATCCTGATGACCTGTACCGCTGGCCAAAATTGCCAATAGAACTTTGGAAGGCACATGTGTTCACTTGCCATTTAAATATAAAGATATACTAGTGCAACGTTGTCTAGGTAATAAATGTCCCCCTACCCAAGAGCAAAAGAGAATTTTAGACCATTTCTAGTTGATGTGAAATATATGTCAGCATGCTCATAGAAACAGCAGATAGAAAGTTCCTGAGTTGAATATGTACTCACATTTCTTACATCAGCATCACGGACATCAAGGTCTGTTGTGACTAGTATAAACTTTACCTTTGTGTTAGTTAGATAACCATACCTGCAACAACATGAAATCTGAGTTAACTACATCTATATGTAGCTCATAAAGAGTGTGATCATTTGTACATGAGCAAAGTGACCAAAAAGAAGTAAAGGATCTCAGATATTCTTAGATTGAATTCCTAAGAGCAATATAAATATGAAATATTCTCACACTTTGTAATTTTCAGTTGGATATAGAAGGCCAAGAAATGTCTCATTAAGCATTGGTCCAGACTTCTTTGGGTTGTTCACTGCAAAAGATTCATGAGAATTTCATTAACATTTGACCACGGATCCTAAAGTAATCTAAAGAATTTCCAAATAACACAAAATGACATAAATTATGGAGGAAAAGGGAGAGGTAGTTAAGTAAGTACGCTCGGGATGGTCCTACATCCAAAGTGCATATCTTAAAAACAATATGTACCAAAATTTGCATAGCGACTTTCTAGTTTACAACCTTTTGTGCTTTATTATGTATTTGATAACACTAGTCACATGTTAACCTGATAGAATCACACATGTGATTTTCAAAGTCAAATACCTCGATTTAACAAATAAAGAGTATATAACTGACAGAAACTGTAGGAACAGAGAATAAAGGTTCACACATTTTGAAACATCTAAAGGAACTCCAGAACCATCCCTACAGCAGTCGACAGATCTCTTGGCAGGCAACGAGTTACTAAAAGATAATGGTCCCGAGGAATGCTAATATGAGAGTCTTGATTATAGCAAAAGGAAGCATCTTAGAGGGTATGAAAAATACTGTAACCAATCAACTGTAATAAAAATTGTAACAGCATAATGTAGGCAAATCAATCAGAATGGCAAACAGTCAAAACTTAGAAGAACCTAGACATTATAGCGATTGGCGAAAGACAGAATTGAGAGGACAGCCAATATACTCTGGGATCATGAGATAACAAAATGAAATTCCGAACGCAAAAGAATTAGGAATCAAGATAGATGGAAGACTCTTACAAAGGTTCTAACACAATCCCTATCACTAAGAAGGTTAAGGTAATAGCTTAAGCAAATGACTCAGTGCTGAAGCAAGGCGTTGCTCATCCTGTTTATAAGTTACAAATGACAATACACGCTTTAAAAAGCATCATGAGGCGGTACCTTTTTTTTCTCAATACTTTTGCAAAGTATATAATGTAGTCTGCTTTTCTACTTCTTACAGATTTTAAACATATTATTCTATTAAGATGTGGCCTTGTTCTGTAACACCTACAGTTCCACATTTTGAGCTTATTCATATATCTTAATACATTTGAGACATCCGTTGTTTTTTTACTTCCGATGTTCTGTATCTCAAATTCTATAGTTAACATAGATTCCATAAAAAAGCCATCACATCCCCTATCGCAGATCATGCGTAAATAAATATAATACTTGTGATGAAAAATGATGTTGATAGCAATAGGGCAATACATCACATGATCATTTGGCATCAAGATAAAACGACACTCGGTTGTATGGTGATGCAAAAGAGCAACTAGTCAACATTTACAAAGCATCAACAGCAACTGGATAAGCAACGTTGTCAGTCATCTCAGAATTATACCATACAATCATACATAAGCCATTAAACTATCTTTCTGACCACGATTCCTGGTAACTTTCGGTTCCACTATCCCCATCACCGATTCACCGCCAAACAAATCTTGCTAAAGTATCAAAAGATAACCCCATTTTGAAATAGAAAAATGTCCAAATTAACTATTTTCCGCTAATCCTTCTACAATAACAACACATTTTTCGATAACTATTTTTAATATATTTTCGATTAAAAATGGACCAAAAACCAAACTTAACACAAAATCAGATCTTCCAACACTTAAAATGGCATACCATCGTTTCATTTTAACTCAGAATCCTAATAGACCAAAAAATGTTACCTTTTCTAAATATCAACTCAAAACATTTCTGTATCCTTAACATTAACATTATCAAATCAAATCTTTTAAAAAAACCCATTCACGTAACATCTTAAACGAACATTCCAATACCGCTAAAAACCCAAAAAACAACGGGTAATAAACGGGCACCCTTCGGAATTGCCACACGTATGGATATACTAAAACCCGTCCCGAACCCAACCCGTCACCATCCCTAAAACTAGAAACAATCTAACAAATCTATAACATTTACATTATCAATTATCAAATCCCTATAAAAAAAATTAAAGACCCAATTTACATAACATCATAACAATCCAAAATTTCGCATCTTTTAAACATTATAACAATACATTTTCGAAAACATTTCGAGATCCCCAAAAGGCTATACATTTTTAACATTAGCACTATCAAATCCTAAATATAAAAAAAACTCAATTTAGATCACATCATAAAAATCCAAAATTTAACATCTTTTTAGCATTTTGATACAAGAAATCAATAGAATTAATACCTCTTTCATCAACAACATCAAGAGAACAGTGAACAATATGATGAAGCTTCAAAGCATCATCTCCTTCTGTAAAACTTTGTATATACAATGGATTATTCTGTTCATTTATAAATCTTATGTTAAAATCAATTCATTTTATATATTTAAACATTGAAAAAGATTTGAAAATTATTAACCTGATGTCCAACGACAGCTATGCAGACGATCATCTTTTCTGTCACTAAACAATTCTTGATTTGTGTTTTTGATGAATTTTTGATCTGCTGATTTTGAGTGACTTTTGTTACTTGTTACAATAATGGTCCTTATAGTTAGATGCATGTCTTAAAGGCGAACACAGTGTGTATTAGTAGTGTCGTAATTCGCACGACACTGCTTTTTAGTGTGTGTTTAGGTGTGTATGTGTGTGTATTTTAAGTGTGTTTTTGTGGGGTCGGTTTTCAATGTTATGTGTGCGTGTAAAATGTGGTTCGTTGTTATTCTCTGTATCGTACTGACATAGAGTGAAAACACCGATTTTTGATGTCACAATATCGTGTGCTAAGGCCTTTTGGTTTATCTCAAGGCAAAAGTTCTTTCAAGTTATAGAGTATATTGTAACAATAACGTAATCGGCTGCTATTTTTTGGTTGAGCCATAGTAATTATAATTAACTAACTGGATACCGACAAGCACTAAATCACTTGCTACATTGCAGCGAATATGTTAACTATAGAAGGTACATGGATATATAATGACCAATTGGCTAAAGTGTGATGGTCGACTCGTGGATTTCAGGGCCATGTGACGTGATTATGAGAGAGCCGCTGAAAAACAAACATTTTAATTTAGACCATTTACTGGTTTACATATGTGGTTGTTGGCTAAAAACCAACTTCGTGTTGTACATAACGTGTGTAAAGTATGAGAAAGGAAAAAAATAATAATAATAAAAATAAAAAAGACAAATGAAACAATAACTGATCCCATCCCACATCGGTTACAATATGATATATTCGTGCTTTTCGCACATATAGCCATATAGGTGATGGAATGGTTATGAATAGCAATTTGATGGGCCTTTTAACTAATTCTTCATATATGCATCAAGCTTTATTTAAAATTTGAGGCCCTTTAAAATATTGGGTCCTGTGCGATTGAACAATCGATATCCGGCCCTAAGTGTGAGCATGCACATTTCCTCTTCGCTAAATTGCATAAAGAAAAAGTGAGGGGTGAGATCAATAATACGTGTCACAAACTAGCAATCTGGAATAGAGCTTGCAATATGGTGACTGATATAAAATCAAGGTCAATTTCCACAGGAATTGTCGTAAAATGTCGCCTACTTCTGGTTTTCTTCCAATAAAACCGAAGTTGAAAAAACCAAGCGTTTTTCCATCCATTCCTTCATGATTATGCTTGTGACATCTAACCATGTTTTATCAATACTCAGCAGTTGTGCATGATCACATTTAAGTTTTATTACATCATAATTTGTTCTTTGGAGGTTGCTATGTATCATAATATGTTACATCATCTCATGTGCTACTAGTTAAGGTAATCTGTGTCATTATGACCTTGTATTCTCGTAGAAAACGAGTAAAGCAATACACTTCCAACCTTATGTGTTGGCTTTTTACATACAATGTGAGTCAAACCATAGACCATCCCTTCAAGACAAAGGTACCTTACCAATTTAGTAACTCCGAGGGTTTGTGTTATCTATTACTCGTATTTATTTTCATCTCTTTGTATTTGCTAGATAAAAAATAGTGTAAGAAACCTCAGACTCTATTCATTTACGGTATCTTCTGTCACAAAATTGTCAACTTGATTATTGTTATTATTTAAATTAAATTTGTTTACGTTTGATCGATTGCCCCATCAACACATTTCTCATTTGAGTGGTGATTTGTTTGGCTATTTTTATGCCTAACAAACATCTTTTCGCAAGATAATAGTATACGTAAAAAGAGAAAAATTATGCAATTTACATATCAATAATCAACGATGTAAACAAGTAGTTAGTCATATAAAGTAGACAGCTCAATCATTCTTCTTCTCATTTGTCTAAGTTTTTTTTATTATTGAAAAGTAAAAATATATATAGTAAACATTTTTAGCTCAATTTTGACTGGAAATATTTTATTTTCTAATCAATCAAATTATATTTATTTTTCATTTTTAGTTTCTTTCATTCTTTAATTAATACTCCGAAACACAATTTTTTGTGTTTCTCCTAAAAGGATGTTTGTTTAAGCTTATATATGAGCTTATGAGTTTAATACAAAATTCAAAAAAAATATTTTGCCCCTTTTATATGTATCGAACAATTTCTTTTGCTATTTTATGTACTAAACTTGATTTTATTGTATTTTTTATGTACTTTATGACAACTATGATACATATAGTAGCAAAAAAATGATGGGCAAAATGGTTATAAAGTACCCAAAAAAAAAACATTAAAATCAAGTTTAGTACATAGAATAGCAAAATAAATTGTTCGATACATATAATGAGTGCAAATAACAAGTATGATACATTATGGTGCAACCCCTAACAAGAAAAGGTTACAAAATGAGGAAAAAAGATTACAAAACACGAAGTTTAGCTAGGACTCAAACAATGATATATTGACACACTTTTTGAGCCTTGCTAATCCTAGTTTTAGTAACACTATTAGTGTCACATATTAAATACGTTTTCTCGTTTCCACTTATGAGCAATGTGGGATAGCACTAGACAAGAAATGGGCCGGTGGCTCTACTTTTTTGGGTTCAGTTAGAGTTACATCTAAATTTTTCGAACAAAATCACACCTTATTGATCATTTTTTTTGTTAAGGTTAGTTGTCAGATACTTGAGTTGTTTTGTGTTTATTAGCTTATTATGTTCAGTTAGGATACCTGTTTGATTAGCAAGCTCAGAAAGTCAGAAATGATTTTTGTTGTTTGCGGTAGTTTATTAAGCGTTTCATATTATACACATAGTGTATAATAGTTTGAGTGTCTGTCATTAGAAAACACGTATCTAACGTACGTAATCAAGGTGTTTTTAGGTGAACATAACCCGACTTTTTTCACATTTAGAGAATATACAAGCCAACTTGTTGTATAAGTAGGGCATACGTTTTGTCGAAAATGATTTGTATACTTCTGCTTCTAGATGTAAAACTAAGAAGACAAAGTAACATCCCCGAAATTCAAAACGGATTTGATCAAACAACTTTATTAGATGTTAATTAACACTTCAAGCACGGCGCTCATAAAGTCGTCTTACTTAAATACCGTTTTAACAGATTGAGTTTATAAAAAACGATAATTTTTTCAAGAAAAAAATGACAAGTATTGTAACATGGACTATAACTAATATGCATCATATAGACAAATAGTCTTTGTTTCAATCCCACATCGGCTCAGTAGGGAAACGATAAGCTGGTTATATACCCCTTTTGCCACCTTAACGTTTGTCCCTTAGGGGACATCCGATAAAATTGGAACGATACAGAGAAGATTAGCATGGCCCCTGCGCAAGGATGACACGCACAAATCGAGAAATGGTCCAAATTTTTTTTTCTGTCAGAATTTCATTTTATCGATCAGTTTTCTGTTAAGGTTAATTGTCAGGTACATGGGTTATATTTTGTTTATCAGCTTAATTTGTTCACTTAAGACTATTGGGTTGTTTTTTGTGTCATCAGTAAAGGTTGGGCTGCTCGATGCACAAGCTTAGAAGAGGTCCTTCAAAATTTTTTTTCTGTCAGAATTTCATTTTATCGATCAGTTTTCTGTTAAGGTTAATTGTCAGGTACATGGGTTATATTTTGTTTATCAGCTTAATTTGTTCACTTAAGACTATTGGGTTGTTTTTTGTGTCATCAGTAAAGGTTGGGCTGCTCGATGCACAAGCTCAGAAGAGGTCCTTCAAATGATTTTTGTTGTTTGCTGTAGTTTACGAAGCGATTCATGTAACACGTAGGACAATTTGTTGCTTATAGAATGTCATCCATATAATACATAGTAACTAAGTTGTATAGCTTCTACTTGTTATCTTTTGTCTAATTGCCGCACATTGTGAAATTTCAGTAACATTAAGCACTGACTAAGTTACTGATGGTTATTTGAGATGAGAGGATGGAAAGAGAAACAATTTGGCGGCTACGATGTTGATCATCACCGACGGTTATTGATGATTTGTACTACGTAATTTGCTTAGAAAGTATACGAAAATGGTGTACATGATACTCCGTATGATTTTGTGCTCAAGTATATATGATAAATAAACGTATTGTTCGAGTATGTGACTGAAAAAACGCACAAGTACTATGAATGTTTTACTAGTTCTAAATCAGTAAAAGCCGAATCACTTATGCTTGATATATGACGTTCGCTAACGCTTCAGTTTAATTGTTTTTAAATCCCGTGTATTCTACTTGAACCCATTCATTGATTGCTTTTTCTCATATAAGTGTAAAATGCATCACATTTACAGTATGTACTTGCTGTGTGCAACTCATTTCATGAACTGGTAACAATTATGGGTGTTAAAAATGTTAGGATACCATTAATCGTGTGTGTAAAACTATACTTTGTCTAAGCATTGGAATTTTCATGAGCCGAAAGGGATATCACACTATAACTCTTTTACAATAGCCGAAAGCCTATGTTTCAATCCCACATCGACCCAATAAAGAAACGGATCAGATGTTTATATAACCCCCTTTTGCCACACTAAGATTTGTCCCTGTGGGGACATCTGATAAAATTGGAACGATACAGAGAAGATTGGCATGGCCCCTGCGGAAGGATGACACGCATAAATGTCTAGATTTTTTTTTTTTTTTTTTCAGCCAGAATTTCATTTTATCATTCAGTTTTCTGTTAAGGTTAATTGTCAGATACATGGGTTATTTTATGTTTATCAGCTTAATTTGTTCGGTTAAGATTATTGGGTTTTTTTTTTGCTTCATCATTTTCGAAGGAAAAAACAAAACCATACATAATCAAGGCTTCAGAATTGAATCTTGACAAGAAACGTGACGTTGCAAATGCAGTTGCAGATTTCCAAAAACAATATAGTAACTAATTACCAAAATCTGAATGAACTCGTTAATTGTTTATTCCTTTTGGATGCAACAAAGTTTGTTTTATTAAGCTACTATAAACGATGGTGCATGCTTTCTTATGGTCGAATATTTTGATTTTGGTATGCCTAAAAATAAGCTGCAAAATGGATCGAGTTTACCTGAAATCAGTTGAAAACTTCTATGTGACTTAAATCCTAAGTTATGACTTATAAGTAGTTGACTAGTCGATATCGTTATAATTTCGTTAAGTACTCGAGAAGGACATTAATTTAGATTTCATGGAACACAGACAGTACTAGATGTCGTTTTTAGTATAATGAAAGAAGACACGACACATTTCAGTTAGGAGCTGGAATTAAGCTTCAATACACACAGGAAAGCATATAACATCTCATATAGAGAACCAATACAGATATTAAATTGTAAAGAAAATTCAGTACTCAAAAGTCAAGCTACATTAACCAGCATAAGAACAATTAAAGCCAGACTTGATACGATTCTAATAATGCAGCTTAGATATAAAATGATCTTGAAACAGAACACTTTCAAATTTGTAAAGATGAAGCCTTTCAACCAGTTGTATGGAAGCTAACCGACTTAACAATAGTACTGACCCTCTCAGCAAACGTCTTGGAGGTTATCTTTTTACCAGGTACATGAAATGGGTTCGAGACAGCGTCTAGATATGCAGAATGGAACCTCCTGAAAAACTGTTTGCATCCCACAACACAAGGATATCAGCTCATCGAATCTAGCATACATGGCTGGAAAAAAGAGTAACTGGTACAATTTATCATTTAGATCATTTCAAATGTTTGCATAAGTTATGAAATGCTGGAATGATTTTGCAATCATAGCAATTTCAACTGGTTCTGTCTACACTCTACAGTGGGTGTATAAGTATATCGTTCCAAATAAAAGTAATACCTGGGACACAACACCTGATTGATGCTTTTCTAAATATTACGTATGTGTGGTTCTATTGTGGATAAAAAGTGAAAACGGTAATGAAACTTCATGTCCCTGTAATAGTAGCACAAAGTATACTTTCCTATTTTTACGTATAAGAAATTATAGTTGTTGGAAATATATGGTGTTGTTTCATGTGCACTACTAATATGATTTTGTGGTGCGCACACCACTTATTGTCGCGTTGATATCACCTCTCATAAATAAAAGTAAGAGTAATAATAAGCTGACATAGAAGAAACATACATTTGTTCAACATTTTATCGAACAATTGTGCATATAACTAAATTTGTTACTTATAACACTACGCAGTAATAAGAAAAAGTTACAAAATCAGCCAAAAAAATTACAAAACTATGTAGTTTAAGCTAGGACTCAAACTATGACAAATTCTTTGAGTCCTACCATGTTATAGTTGCCATTATTCATATAGTCACATCTTAAATACATCTTCTCGTTTGCACTTCAGAGCAATGTGGGATAGCACTAAACAAGAAAAGGGCCGGCGGCTCTTTCCTTTGGGGTTTAGTTAGAGTTACTTCTCATATTTTGAAAGAAAATCACACTTTATCGGTCATTTTTTTTGTTAAGGTTAGTTGTCAGATACCTGGGTTGTTTTCTTTTTATCAGCTTATTATGTTCAATTAGGTTAGGCTCGCAAGCTCAGAAAGTCAGAAATGATTATTGTTTTTTGTCGTAGTTTATTAAGCATTTTATAGAATACACAGTGTGAATAATAGTTTGAGAGTCAGTCATTAGAAAACGCATATATAAAGTAAGTTATCAAGGTGTTTTTGGGTGAGCATAACCCAACGTATTTCCACTGGTAAAGTTAGTCATTTATGTATGATCTCAATTCGACATTAATCCTACTTGTTACACGAATGAGCCATTAATATCAAATATAGAGAATATACAAGCCAACTTGTTGTATAAGTAGGGCATACATTTTGGCGAAAATGGTTTGTATACTTCTGTTTCTAGATGTAAGACTAAGAATTCCAAGTAACATCCCCCAAATTCAAAACGGATTTGATCCAACAACTTTATTTAGATGTCAAGTAACACTTTAAGCACGGTGCTCATAGGGTCGTCTTTTAAACACTGCTTAACAGATTAAGTTTATAAAAAACGTATATTTTTTCAAGAAAAAAATAGACAAGTAATTCCACATGTACTATAAATAATATGCATCATAAAGCCTTTGTTTCAATCCCACATCGGCCCAGTAAAGAAACGATCAAATGTTTATATACCCCTTTTGCCACCCTAACGTTTGTCCCTTCGGGGACATCCGATAAAATTGGAACGATACAGAGAAGATTAGCATGGCCCCTGCGCAAGGATGACACGCACAAATCGAGAAATGGTCCAAATTTTTTTGTCTGCCAGAATTTCATTTTGTCGATCAGTTTTCTGTTAAGGTTAATTGTCAGGCACATGGGTTATTTTCTGTTTATCAAAAGCTTAGGCTGATCGATGCACAAGCTCAGAAGAGGTCCTTCAAATGATTAGCATGGCCCCTGCGCAAGGATGACACGCACAAATCGAGAAATGGTCCAAATTTTTTTGTCTGCCAGAATTTCATTTTGTCGATCAGTTTTCTGTTAAGGTTAATTGTCAGGCACATGGGTTATTTTCTGTTTATCAAAAGCTTAGGCTGATCGATGCACAAGCTCAGAAGAGGTCCTTCAAATGATTTTTGTTGTTTGCTGTAGTTTATGAAGCGACTCATATAGCACGTAGGATGATTTGTTGTTTATAACGGAATATGAGTCATATAATATATAGGGCTAAATTGTTATCTTTTGTCTTACTTGCTGCAGATTATGAAATTTCAGTAACATTGAGAACTGCTTATGTATATGTGATAAGTATGCTTATGTATATGTGATAAGTAAGCTTTATTGTTCGAGTATGTGACTGAAAAAGGCATGAGTACTATGGCCGTTTTACTAGTTTTAAACTATCATATGCCGAATCACTAAGCGAACACCTTCCAGTGACGGGAGTCATGGAGAGAACAAAACCATACATAATGAAGGCTTCAGAACTGAATCTTGACAAAAAAAAACGTGACGTTGCTAATGCAGTTGCAGATTTCCAAAAACAATATAGCAACTACGGCGCCAAAAATTACCAAAAATCTGAATGAACTTGTTAATTGTTTATTTCTATTGGGATGCAACAAAATTTGTGTTATTAAGCTTCTATAAACTATGGTGCATGATTTCTTATGGTTAAATATTTTGATCCAATTGAAACCTAGAACTTCAAAGTTACCGGTAAAACTGGTACATTATAAATCCTTAGTTATGACTTATGAGTAGTTGACTATCGTTATAATTTTGTTACGTACTCGAGAAGGAAATTAATTTAGATTTCATGGAACACACACAGTACTAGATGTCATTTTTAGTATAATGAAACAAGACACTGCACATTTCAGTTAGGAGCTGGAATTAAGCTTCAAAACAGAACAGGAAAGCATATATCATCTCATATAGAGAACCAATACAGATATCACATTCTAAAGAAAATTCAAAACTCAAAAGTCAAGCTACATTAACCAGCACAAGAACAATTGAAGCCAGACTTGATACAATTCTAACAACGCAGCTTAGATATAAAATGATCTTGAAACAGAACACGTCCAAATTTTGTAAAGATGAAGCCTTTCAACCAGTTGTATGGAAGCTAACCGACTTAACAATAGTACTGACCCTCTCAGCAAACGTCTTGGAGGTTATCTTTTTACCAGGTACATGAAATGGGTTCGAGACAGCGTCTAGATATGCAGAATGGAACCTCCTGAAAAACTGTTTGCATCCCACAAGACAAAAATATCAGCTCATCGAATCTAGCTTAAATGGCCAGAAAAGAATAACTGGTACAATTTATCATGAAATGCTGGAATGATTTTAGCATTTTGCAATCATAGCAATTTCAACTGGTTCTGCCTACACTCTAAGTCTAGACCTGTATAAGTATATTGTCCCAAATAAAAGTAATACGGAGTATCTGGGAAACAACACGTGATTGATGCTTTTCTAAATAGTACGTGTGGTTCTATTGTGGATAAAAAGTGAGAACGGTAATGAAACTTAATGTCGCTGTAATAGTTGCACAAAGTATATTTTCCTATTTTTACGTATAACTGTATAAGAAATTAAATTTGTTGTAAATTTTTATCACTGTACTTTTATACAACCAAATATGTAATGTTGACCATCATAATTTTAGTAAACATCCTAATTGTACCAAGCTGGTCAAAAGTTTAAGCAATCATAATGGTCATCGTGTAAAACACTTGCTAGGTAAGTGCCTTTGGCTTAACGATACAAACTGAGCTCTAAAATCTTTTCAATCGTAAACTAAATTCTTTTTCGAATCGAGGTGGAAATATGGGTTGGTTGTGTGACTAAAACCAGTTCTGGGAAATAACAAGCTCTTTTAAAAACGGGTCAATTGGGTCAAATTGGATTCACCTGCTGCTTTTTGAATAATTTCTTTTGACGTTTATACCCAGTGAATTAAATGCAATTTCCAAAATAACTATCCATTAGCATGTCCAAACTTGGATTTTTCATTTATTACAATTTTGTAAAATATCTACGTTTTAAATATTAAATCCAAAAGGCAACTAGGAATTTTAAGAGGAAACGACCCACAATCCTGATGACCTGTACCGCTGGCCAAAATTGCCAATAGAACTTTGGAAGGCACATGTGTTCACATGCCATTTAAATATAAAGATATACTAGTGCAACGTTGTCTAGGTAAATATACTTCAGCATGCTCATAGAAACAGCAGATAGAAAGTTCCTGAGTTGAATATGTACTCACATTTCTTACATCAGCATCACGGACATCAAGGTCTGTTGTGACTAGTATAAACTTTACCTTTGTGTTAGTTAGATAACCATACCTGCAACAACATGCAATCTGAGTTAACTACATCTATATGTAGCTCATAAAGAGTGTGATCATTAGTACATGAGCAAAAGTGACCAAAAAGAAGTAAGGAAGCTTAGATATTCGTAGATTGAATTCCTAAGAACAATATAAATCTGAAATATCCTCACACTTTGTAATTTTCGGTTGGATATAGAAGGCCAAGAAATGTCTCATTAAGCATTGGTCCAGACTTCTTTGGGTTGTTCACTGCAAAAGATTCGTGCGAATTTCATTAACATTTGACCACGGATCCTAAAATAATCTAAAGGAATTTCCAAATAACACAGAATGAACATAAATTATGGAGGAAAAGGGAGAGGTAGATAAGTAAGTACGCTCGGGATGGTCCTACATCCAAAGTGCATATCTTAAAAACAATATGTACCAAAATTTGCATAGCCACTTTCTAGTTTACAACCTTTTGTGCTTTATTATGTATTTGATAACACTAGTCACATGTTAACCTGATAGAATTACACATGTGACTTTCAAAATTTAACAAATAAAGAGTATATAACTGACAGAAACTGTAAGAACAAAGAATAAAGGTTCACACATTTTGAAACATCTAAAGGAACTCCAGAACCATCCCTACAGAAGTTGACAGATCACTTGGGCAGGCAACAAGTTACTAAAAGATAATGGTCCCGAGGAATGCTAATATGAGAGTCTTGATTATAGCAAAAGGATGCATCTTAGAGGGTATGAAAAATACTGTAACCAATCAACTGTAATAAAAATTGCAACAGCACAATGTAGGCAAATCAATCAGAATGGCAAACAGTCAAAACTTAGAAGAAGCTAGACAAGACATTATAGAGATTGGCGAAAGACAAAATTGAGAGGACAGCCAATACACTCTGGATCATGAGATAAAAAAACGAAATTCCAAACGCAAAAGAATTAGGAATAAAGATAGATGGAAGACTCTTACAAAGGTTCTAACACAATCCGTATCACTAAGAAGGTTAAGGTAATAGCTTAAACAAATGACTCAGTGCTGAAGCAAGGTGTTGCTCATCTTGTTTATAAGTTACAAATGACAATGCATACTTTAAAAAGAATCATGAGACGGTGCTTTTTTTTTCTCAATACTTTTGCAAAGTATACTTGTTGTCTGCTTTTCAACTTCTTACAGTTTTGAAACATATTATTCTATTAAGATGTGGCCTTGTTCTGTAACACCTATAGTTCCGCATTTAGAGCTTATTCATATATCTTAATACATTTGAGGCATCTGTTGTTTTTACTTTCGGTGTTCTGTGTCTCAAATTTTATAGTTAACATAGATTCTATAAAAAACCATCACATCCCCTTGCAGATCATGTGTAAATAAATACTATGTATAATACTTATGAGGAGAAATGATGTTGATAACAGTAGGGCGCAATACATCACATGATCATTTTGGCATCAAGGTAAAACGACAATCAGTTGTATGGTGATGCAAAGAGCAACTAGTCATCAGTTACAAAGCATCAACAGCAACTAGATAAGCAACGTTGTCAGCCATCTCTAACTATACCATACAATCATACATAAGCCTATAAAACTATCTTTCTGACCACGATTCCAGGTAACTTTCGGTTCCACTATCCCCAGCACCCCTAAACAAATATTGCTAAAGTATCAAAAGACAACCCCTTATTTGAAATAGAAAAATGACCAAATTAACTATTTTCCACTAATCCTTCTACAATAACAACGCATTTTCGATAACTATTTAATATATTTTCGATTAAAAATGGACCAAAAACCAAACTTAACACAAAATCAGATCTTCCAACACTTCAAATGGCATACCATCGCTTCATTTTAACTCAGAATCCTAATAGACCACAAAATGTTGCCTTTTTCTAAATAAAATCTCATAAACCCCAACATCAATATCCTTTCAAAACAGTTCTATATCCTTAACATTAACATTATCAAATCAAATCTTTAAAAAAACCCATTCACGTAACATCTTAAATGAGCATACCAATACCGCTAAAAACCAAAAAAAAAAGGCGGATAATACTAAACGGGCACCCTTCGGAATTGCCACACGTATGGATATACTAAAACCCGTCCCGAACCCAACACGTCATCATCCCTACAACTAGAAACAATCTTACAAATCTATAACTTGTACATTATCAAATCCTTAAAAAAGGACCCAATTTACACAACATCATAAAAATCCAAAATTTTCGATAACATTTAGCGATCCCCGAAAGGTTATATTTTTTTAACATTAGCATTATCAAATCTTAAATAAAATAAAAAACCCAATTTAGAAAACATGATAAAAATCCAAAATTTAACATATTTTTAGCAATTTGATACAAGAAATCAAATATAAAAAGTACCTCTTTCATCAACAACATCAAGAGAACAGTGAACAATATGATGAAGCTTCAATGCATCGTCTCCTTCTGTAAAACTTTGTATATACAATGGATTATTCTGTTCATTTATAAATCTAATGTTAAAATCAATTCATTTAATATATTTAAACATTGAAAAAGATTTGAAAATTATTAACCTGATGTCCAACGACAGCTATGCAGACGATCATCTTTTCTGTCACTAAACAGTTCTTGATTTGTGTTTGATAAATTTTTGATCTGGTGATTTTGAGTGACTTTTGTTACTTGTTACAATATTGGTCCTTATACTTCGATGAATGCGTTAAAGGCGAGCAAGGCGAGCACACTATATCTTAGCAGTGTCGTCATTTGGGGGAAATGACGACACTGCTTTTTAGTGTGTGTTTAGGTGCGTATATATGTGTTTTAAGTGTGTTTTTGTGGATTCAGTTTTTAATCTTGTGTGTGCGTGTAAAACGTAGTTCGTTGTTATTCTCTGTATCGTACTGACATAGAGTGAAAACACCGATTTTTGATGTCACAAATCGTGTGCTAAGGCCTTTTGGTTAAAATGATAATTATCTCAAGGCAAAAGTTCTTTCATGTTATAGAGTGTATCTTAACAATAACGTAATCGCGATTTATATTTCAATTGAGCCATAGTAATTATAGTTAACTAACTGGATATCGACAAGCACTAAATCACTTGCTACATTGCAACAAATATGTTAACCATAGAAGGTATATGGATATATAATGACCAATTGGCTAACCGCTAAAATGTGATGGCCTTCTCGTGGATTTCAGGCCCTGTGACGTGATTATGAAAGGGGCCGTTTTAAAACAAACATTTTAATTTAGACCACTTACTGATTTACATATGTGGTTGTTGGCTAAAAACCAACTTCGTGCGTACATAGCTTGTGTCAAGTATGAGAGGGGGAAAAAAAAGACAACCTCATGTCATGCGTGAAAATAGTAAGGACCTTGCCTACGGGCTCATTGGTGCAAATGAAACAATAACCGATCCCGATCATCCTACATTGGTTGCAATATGATATATTCGTGCTTTTCGCACATATAGCCATATAGGTGATGGAATTGTTATGAATAGCAATTTGATGGGCCTTTTAACTAATTCTTGCTTATATACATGTATCGGGCTTTATTTAAAACTTAAGGCCCTTTAAAATATTTGGTCTTGTGCGATTGAACAACCGATATCCGGCCCTAAGTGTGAGCAAATATTTAGTAAACATTTTTAGCTCAATTTTGACAAAATATATTTTATTTTAAATCAATTAAAATACCTTTATTTTTCATTTTTATTTTCTTTCCCTCCTTAACTGATACTCTTAAACACAAATTTTGTGTTTCGTATAAAAAGATGTTTGTTTAAGCTTATATGTGAGCTTATGAGTTTATTTGATTTCGATTTATATTTTATATGTCTCAATTTCCTGACTTATCACAAAATTCAAAATAAACAAAAATAATTGAATATATGAAAAAAAAAAAAAAAAAAAAAACATGGTTCTAAAAGGCGTCCAAAGCCCCCGCAAAGGTGTGAGGCTTGGTCATGCCGTCATGACACGCCTTATACCGTCTGATATCACGTCTTTTTTTAAACTCGATATATATGAAATATGATATAAATATATAAATATTTTCATATTTTGTGTCGTCTTATGTCATGGCTCATAAATGCAAAAGTTTCGAAGCCGCTAAAGGATGATGCTTGATGCCTTGATCATGCCGTCACGCCGCCTTGCGCTATTTATAAGCTAGAAGCTTAAACAAACACTACTCCGGAACACTCCTTTGTATACGAAAACAAACCCTAACAGAATCCAATCTCCGATCATAATTCTTTCAATGTCCGGCAGCAAATTCCGATCATTCTTCCAAAAATACGGCAAAGTCGCCGTAATCACACACTGCTCCATCTCCGCCGCATCGATCACCGGATTATACATCGCCATCAACAACAATGTAGACGTTCAACCAGTCATAGACAAAATCAACATCTTCACCACTCCTGACAAACAAGACATCAAATCTGATGACGAAATGAAGGGAAATCGGACGGCTGAGATGGTGGCCAAGACTGGCGGGGCGTTTGCATTGGCTGTCATTTGTAATAAGGCTTTGTTTCCTGTTCGGGCTTCCGTTACGGTTGCGGTTACGCCTTTTATTGCCAGGGTTTTGGCTAGGAGAAAAGTTGTTTAGATTTTGTAGTAGTTTGTATAATGTATGTTATGAAACATGTTTACTTGTTACTAATAATAGTAAGTTGTTAATGTTGTTAGACGGATTTGTGCTAAACGGACGAGGTTTTCTCTGTTTAGGTTCAGCATTGCCCGTTATCAGCGTTTTGCCAATAGAAGCAAGCAATAGATTCTAATTTCAATTAAGACGTTTGCTTTTAGTTTCTTATACAATGGTAATATTTCTGGTGTGTATGACATTTGTTTTAAGGGGAATATCGTAAGTGTAAACTTATTCGTATGGAACTTATTGTTTGAGCTAATGATCAGTAGTGATTTGTGAACATTTGTTTGTAGCTCACTTGATTCCGGAACAAGTGCTTTGTGAATAGGGTCATATTTCTCGGTATAGATGAGTCATGGTTATTAATAGTTTGCGAATATGTAGAACAATGTTATGTGAAGCAATTCACGGTTATACGTTGTTTAGAAGTTTGCATATAGTTTCTCCGTATATAGGAAGTTATGTGAGCTGATTATTGTTAAGAGATGCATACAATAACTTGATGAATTTGAGTTGATTAACATGTAATGTCACATTTATGAAGTGTATTCAATATCTAAACATTTGTTTGAGCATAAGATCATTAGTGATTTCGAGTTAGGATGTTAGATTTTTTAGGTATATGAAGGTTAGGACGGATATCCAATTAAATCTTATATGATCTTGAAATCTTGAGTGCCTTACAGTTTTGGGATTCACTTCATTGTCAAAGTACCGGTAGAATTGTATAGTTTTAGTGCTGAACTTGTAAGGTCTGTAATCACAGTATATGATGAATATGATAATCTTCGTGATATCAGATGAAGTAAAATACATACCAATAGTTGATTAATCAGTCATGACATGGTGTTTGTTAATATCTGTCTGCAATTCATAATCACTTGTTTGAAACTGGATATCACAATTGTTTTCCTATATTGTCAGAAACTCACCATACCTTTGTGGCCTGGTAAACTGATAATCTTAGCTTACGATCATTGGTGATTTTTTAAATTAGATTTTAAGTAGGTGTATAAAGGTCAATGTTTATGTCTGTAAATTGTAACCATGTAGCTTGCGGTTAGGTTCAATATTGTGGAATCTGGCGTGCTCTATGGTTGAGGACACGTTTCTTTGTGAAGTTACTGATAGAATTAAAAATAGATACATGTTTTCCGATTAGGATGTCTTTATGTGTAACATGTAATTCTTGACTTAATGGTCTTTGTGTGTTATGTAGTTTAAGGTGCTGTGAAATCCTGGTAAGTAGCTTAATAAGGTAACAACAATTACACAAAAGGATTGTACTTCTAGAACTATCGTTTAAGGACCAACGCCTTAAGTTTATAAATTAAATAACGTTGCTCATATCTAATTACTGGTATAACCTTTTAACCAGTAGCATCTAGTTGCACCGTTACGCTTCCCCTTCGCTTCGAGCAGCCATGTCAATGTCTAGTAGGAATACATAAGCACAAACCGTTTAGACTTAATAGTTTCTTGGGTTGCTTAGATGGGCTACATTACGATTTACGTGTCGTCTTTTGGATCAGTATATTGGTAAGTTTTAGTTCAGTTAGTGTAACCATATAAAGGCTAAATTAAATTGATGATATTAAGTTTGTGTTTAGAGTTGCAGTCCGTCTGCAATTCTGCTTCTGCTACTGTTTTGAGCCTTTGACAGTGACTTACCAACCTCCGTCTGAAATTCTGCTTCTGCTTCTGCTTCTCGACGTTACAGAAACATGCAGCAGCAGCAGCAATTCAGCAACAGCCGAGCAGTTGACATTGGGCCAGGAATCTGTCTAGCAGCGAAATTCAACCCCAGTTATCAGCATCCTATAGCAATTCGGTTATCAGACACTAACGCAGACTGACCCAAATAAGCCAAACCCGATTAACCTGGTTAATTGTTTTTGTAAATGAGCTGTAACAGCTAATCAACAACCAAAACTAGCACTACATAACAAATTCTAATACGTCTATAGAATTTCTACTTTGGTTGTGTCAAATTGTCAGGTGAAAATCTCAGCAGGTCATTAAGGATCCAGTGTAGCCCTGAACAACTCTCAGTTTCGTCCGTCTACTTTTAGTTTGGGTACCTTCTGGCAAGTAAGTCCTGGACTCCACAAACCCACCCCACAAAACACATAGAACTTGTAATTGTAATAACGTGTAGCGGAGTGTTTGTGTTGGCTGTGATTTGTAATAAGGCCTTATTTGCAGTTTGGATTTCGATTACAGTTACTCATACGGCTACCGTTGCTAGGTTTTTAGCTAGGATAAATACGGAGTATTGTTTACAATAGTTTGTGAACTGTTCAATTTGTAAAGCCTGAACATTTGTTTGGAGGGGATAGCATAAAATATGTTTTGTGAACTGTTCAATTTGTAAAGTCTGCACATTTGTTTGGAGGGGATAGCATAAAATATGTTTGATCAGTTGGTTCAGAAGACGAAAAAGACGTACTTTGTAAATATTTTCACGTTTCAGTGTTGACTCCCACTTACCAAAATATAATTTAGCAAATTGAATACAGGTTATGCCTATACAAGGAACTAGTTATGTGAACTAACTATTAAAAAATGAACAAGACCAAACAACAGCTTTAAAAATGATCATTGAATTAAATACAGTTTCGAATCCCACGAGGTTTTCACAAGATCGTTCTATTCATCCTAACATAAGCCAATAATAAAAATCTCTAAATGGCTCGGCTGCTCGGGACCACTATCCACCATGTTTCCAGCCATTAACATGAGCGGTTATGATCGGAGACTACTATGTTTACCACAGTAATGGAAGTACCAGGCCAAACATTTATCAAATATAACCAAATAATGATCTAGTTTGTTCATTTTTGTACCATTTTTGTTGCACCAAGTAATGAAGTAAACCTTCTAAGTTCTACCCATGATTTTAAAAGGTGCGCAAAGGCCTCGCAAATGCCCCGCAAAGGCGTGAGGCTTGGTCATGCCGCCATGTCACGTGCTATGACGCCTCATGTCGCCACGTTACGCCTCGCGCTATTTATAACCTTGCTTCTACCTACATTATGCAAGCCATGAAGCCGGTGCACGTAATAAACTCGTTAAAACATAAGGCTTCAATAGTGTTATATACCATGTCACTGATCTAGCACTACCATTTTAGATTATTAGGTGACGGTTTCATGATTATAGGTCAATAGTGAGACATATCATAAAAGACAAATCATTTGTTCAAAATTCAGTATTCTGTCTTTTTTATCATATTGTTATGCGATTTATTTTAAAGGGATTGTCTAACCAATGCCCTAAGGGCATTGGATAAAAAGGCTGAGACCCCACAGAAAGTACAAAAAAGTACTCAGGGTCCTACATGTTTTTACATTTTTTATGGGTCAGGACGTACTTTTTTGTACTTTTTGTGGGGTCACTGCCTTTCTTATCCAATGCCCTTAGGGCAGTGGTTAGACAATCCCTATTTTAAACCCGTGAAATCATCAATGAGATTTTGTCGCCTACTCTTTTATTTTATTAGGTAATGTTTACGACCTTATCTTTTATATAATAAAAGAATTACATCATTTCGGAATGTTTTTGCAAAACTCTTCTCATTGAAAAAAACAATTAGACCAATAGGAGAGCTCGATTTTGCCACGTAGGCGAAATCGAGCAATATGATTGGTCAATAAAAAGTCAAAATTAAATTGATTTTGGTCAAACTTAAGAAATTTGGTGGAGAAATTTGGTTAAGAAAAAAATTGCATAAAAATATAGGTGTCAAATTTATGAAAACAAAAACTTAAAAGAAGAGGAAGTAATTAATAAAACTTTAGTGGTTGAATTTTACATAAAATATATAGAGCTAAGTGTAAAATTACAAGTTTTCCATTTTTTTTGTAATAATACTTAGAAAAAATAAATGAACCCCTTACACTTATACCCCTTATACTTATAATATTGAACTTTTTAAAATAACAGAGGTATTAGTATAGTTCAGACTTAATCTATTTTAGAATTTACAAAATTTGTAAATATGCGAATTTAGTTTAATTTGTTATTGTAGCTTAATCCATAGATTTTTTTTTTTAAATAAGGATCATGTTATTCTATTGTAAACAATTTTAATTTATGCGTACATGGTTTGAAGTACTAAATACGGCTAAATTATTAGTAACTGGAATATTAAATATCAAATGTAAACACCCGAGTTTGACTGTGATATGGAAAAATAAGATATAACGTGATCGTACTGTATAACAATGACTCAAGAATTTATTAAAAATATATATGGAATATCAATAAAAACATTGTTAAAAACTTACGGAAGCATATTTTAACTTCATTAAGACGCTCATATATGGCTACTAAATCGCCACATTTTGTTACGAACATGATATTCAATAGTTAAAGGTTAAACAATAACATCAACATCAGACCGTCTAGCATGTCTGCCAGTTAAAAACATTTATACAAAGTATACAAAAAAAAAAACAAACAAACAATGTGTTAGATAGTCATTGATTCAATTTAGAAGGTGTTTCCTTAATTATATTAAAAAAAAATGCATGCACACCAACCTTATTGATAACAATCGAACTTAAACAAAAAAAGAAAAACTAGTAGGTGATAACCTAACTTATTCATTGATGTGAGTTTTCATCAAAAAAAAATAATAGGTTGGCCGTTGTAAAAGATATTAAAGTATGTACATAAGAGATTATGAACAACATCTATAGTTTTAACAGGTATATTTTCTATACTGTATAATGTTATGAGTGTATATCACGGAGTGGAGATACAATTCTTCTATACTTATGATTTATGTGTTAATCTCTTTTCTCGCGATAGAATCTGAAAGAGACCGTCAACAGATTTTGGGCTATGCCTAACTAGCTGGTTGGTTGAGGTGAACTTTTTGATGGTGTTACATTTTGTTAACACACCAACTTATTAACTTTTTTTTTATTATTTTATTGAAAACTTCTACATTAATATTTGTGTGGGTGGTGGTGTTTTATATAAACACACTAAGGGCTATTATAAACTTAGGTTTTTGGGAGTTTCAATATTTTTTACTAAGGCGTCCAAAAAAGCTATAGCTTTTATCATAAACTATTGTTTGAAATAGGGCTAATTAAATAAGGCCAATACAATATGCATAACAAAACACCCCTTTTAGTTCTAATCTGAAGGTTTTTCATTATTAGGATTTTTTTAAAGCAAGCTTTTACAGGTACTGTTTGATGTGTTTGGTATCGTCCACTGTCAAAAGGCTCATTATAAACAGTCAACAATGCGAAAAGGCAGGATATTTGCAGACGTATGGTTTCTTCATTTATCCTCTACAAAAACTTAATTATCAATCAATTTATTTAGCCTATTTCTATAATGTGTACAACTTAAAACTCGAACTAGCAAAATATTGTTGGTAGCTATTAGGGAATAGATGGATCAAATAAGGACGATGGATACACCGTAAATTTTGTTCCTTCCATGNGGTGAAATATGAATGGATATGATTGTTTCAAAAGTAATGTTTGGTAAACAAATTTAAGTTTCAATTTAAAATACAAAAATTAGAATTATAAGTAAAATAGTTGGTGGGTCCCAGCAATTTGGAATCAATTTTTATACCCACCTAACTAGGGTGGTATGAAGTATACCCTTAGATGAGGGTGTGAAACCCAATCCGTGGGCCCATTCATTTTAACCAAACACATTAAGGGCCCGTTTGGTTTGTAGATGGGTTTAGGATTAGGATTATGATTTGGATTAAGATTTGGATTTGGATTTGGATTTGTATTTAAATTAAATGAAGAGAGAGAAAAATATAATTAAAAAATATAATTTTATAATAAGAAAAAATAAATAAATATATAGAGAGAAAGAGAGAATGGTGTGACATGGGCCCACAAATAGGTGAAAGAGTGAGAAAAGTAAGGTGGTGTGGTGGGTTTTGTAGATGATAGTTTTGGAGGGTTTGAACCCAAACCCAATTTATACCAAACATTACTTTTATGTAATAATTACTCAAAACCCATGCCATCCCCTCAAACCAAACGTGCCCTAAATAGTAATCAAACTCATTCCATTGATTCCATACCCCTCAAACAAACACCCCCTCAATAATTGGTTTGAATAATTTTGTGGTAGTAACTGACTAAATGGCCCACACATTAAGTCAGATAACAAATAATCGGTGGCCCAATAATTAATGGCCCAAACTAATCAAAACCAGACACTTTTTTTTTTTTTTTCAGTTTCCTGCTTTTCTCCTTTTTACTTCAATTATTAAATATTAATTTACGTATAAGTATCCTAGTAGCATCACTCATGACTTCAACAATATAAAATGTTATCTCGATCCATATCTTATACTTTTAAATAGATAAGAATGACATGAGAAATGATACAATAAAACCTAGCCGAAATCAAATGATTTAAATTTCCCTATAAAGTGATATGTAACAATTCTTGAGACAAAGAGACGTCACATGTTATTGTGCTACGGTTTGTCACTATAGTTGCTACAATAACTGTTTACATTTTATACTGGACGTAATGAGACGCATCGTAAATGGGTGAGAAAGGTGGTGGTAAGCACCGGTTGTGGCACAAAGGTGAAGATGGTATTGCATGTGTATGTGTTGTATGTATTTAAGCATTGGACCTAATCTTCAATTTGTAGTTTTAATAATACCGTGACTTCGAAAAACCGTGCGATATACTGCATATGATTGATGAATTCGGAATATAATAAAAGAATTACATCATTTCGGAGTGTTTTTGCAAAACTCTTCTCATTGAAAAAAACAATTAGACCAATAGGAGAGCTCGATTTTGCCACGTAGGCGAAATCGAGCAATATGATTGGTCAATAAAAAGTCAAAATTAAATTGATTTTTGGTCAAACTTAAGAAATTTGGTGGAGAAATTTGGTTAAGAAAAAAATTGCATAAAAATATAGGTGTCAAATTTATGAAAACAAAAACTTAAAAGAAGAGGAAGTAATTAATAAAACTTTAGTGGTTGAATTTTACATAAAATATATAGAGCTAAGTGTAAAATTACAAGTTTTCATGTTTTTTAATAACTTTAGAAAAAATACAAATAACCCCTTACACTTTATACCCCTTATACTTTATAATATGAACTTTGTTTAAAATAACATGAGTATTAGTATTAGTTTCAGACTTTAATCTATTTAAATTACAAAATTTTGTAAATATGCGAATTAGTTTTAATATTGTTAGTTGTAGACTTTAATCCATTAGAATATTTTTTTTTTTTTAAATAAGGACTCATGTTATTCTATTTAAAAGTTTAATTTATGCATACACGGGTTTGAATACTAAATACGGCTAAATTATTAGTAACGGGAATATAAATATCAAATGGTAAACACGAGTTACTGTGATATGAAAATAAATAAACGTGATTCTACTTATAACAATGACTCATGAAATTGTTATTTAAAATATATATATGAATATCAATAAAAACATTTTAAAAACTTTACGAAGCATATTTTAACTTCATTAACGCTCATTATGTGCTACTAAACTCGCACATTTTGTACAACATGATATCAATAGTTAAAGTTAAACAATAACATCAACATCAACCTCAGCATGTCTGCCAGTTAAAAACATTATAAAAAGCTAATTACTAAAAAAAACAAACAAACACATGTGTTAGATAGTCATTGATTAATTTAGAAGGTGTTTTCCTTAAATTATATTAAAAAAATGCACGCATCACAATCCTTATTTGATAACAATCAACTTCTAAATCAAAAAAAGAAAAACTATGTAGGTGATAACCTAACTTTATTCATTGATGTGATGTTTCATCAAAAAAAAAGTAATAGTTGGCCGTTGTAAAAGAATTAAAGTATGTACATAAGAATTATTAAGCAAGCATCTATAGTTTTTAATCAGGTTATTATGTTTCTATACTGTGATAATGTTATTGAGTTGGTAATCACGGATGTGAGATACAATTCTTCTATACTTATGATTTATGTGTTAATCTCTTTTTGCTCTCGATAGAATCTAAAAGAGACCTCAACAGATTTTGGCTTATGCCTAATCTAGCTGATAGTTTTTAGTAACCTTTTTTATGGTTTAACATTTTTGTTATACACACCAACTTTTAGTAACTTTTTTTTATATTTTATTGAAAACTTCTACATTTAATATTTGTGTTTTTATTATAAACACACTAAGCTATGATAGAATTAGTTGTGAGTTCAGAGGTTTTTTACTAAGCGTCTCAAAAAAGCTTATAGCTTTATCATAAACTTATTGTGTTATGGTAATTAAATAAGCCAATAAGCATAACCAAACACCCCTTTAGTTCTAATCTGAAGTTTTCTTATTAGATTTTATAACTAACTTTGTTGTTATCCTCACTATAATGCAACATGTAAGTGGTTTTTGCAGTTTTATGGTCTTATCACATACACTAAAGTGCAATGCAATTTGTTGTGTGCGTTTTTAGAAGAGGATTAAGTATGAACACATGATTGTCATGGACGNCTATACTTATGATTTATGTGTTAATCTCTTTTTGCTCTCGATAGAATCTGAAAGAGACCTCAACAGATTTTGGCTTATGCCTAATCTAGCTGATAGTTTTTAGTAACCTTTTTTATGGTTTAACATTTTTGTTATACACACCAACTTTTAGTAACTTTTTTTTATATTTTATTGAAAACTTCTACATTTAATATTTGTGTTTTTATTATAAACACACTAAGCTATGATAGAATTAGTTGTGAGTTCAGAGGTTTTTTACTAAGCGTCTCAAAAAAGCTTATAGCTTTATCATAAACTTATTGTGTTATGGTAATTGAATAAGCCAATAAGCATAACCAAACACCCCTTTAGTTCTAATCTGAAGTTTTCTTATTAGATTTTATAACTAACTTTGTTGTTATCCTCACTATAATGCAACATGTAAGTGGTTTTTGCAGTTTTATGGTCTTATCACATACACTAAAGTGCAATGCAATTTGTTGTGTGCGTTTTTAGAAGAGGATTAAGTATGAACACATGATTGTCATGGACGGATTTTCTACGCCTGCACAAGGTATGAATGTATAATTAAGTTGAGTTGCTGATTTAGATAATACATGAATGTATTTTAATGTACCAAAGATGTATTTTAGTGCATATATGGGGAATTTTATGGTAGGAATTCTTAGCAGGTGTCTTTGAATGAGTTAGTGAAACTTAGCATGTGTTTGTTGTCATTAATAACACTATGGATATCAACCAACGGTCGAAAATATGGGTGTCTTTTACCTTGATGATCTAGGCCAATTATAAAGAAACTTGCACTAAAGTGAAGGTCAGTAAGGATTCAAACAATCCTAAAAGACTTGCGAATATACTCTTTGTCATTTTTTTCATGCATTTATAATTTACTTATACAAGTAATTATAATTTCCTTATATAGACCGGTCTCATAGAAAAACTATTTTTATACATACGTAAGATTAAATTTGAGTTCTACCCATCACATCTTTTTTTATTTCTCTTTATATAATAAAGAAGTTATAGTGTAAGCATCTATGTTAATTTGCTAATTTTATGATCAAACATGAGAAATAAATAACACAAACTTATGAAAATGCAATTTTCCAAACAAAAAGGTACATTAGTGAACATGGTATGATGATTATTAATAATTAAAGAAATGAATCAATCTTCAAATCTATCTAAATATGCTACATATTTTAACGAAAATATAAGTAAAAGAAATACCACAATTACAAAACATATCGTAAATTGATAGCATGTTTTTGCAAAACTAAAAGCATATATCACTAACATGTCATGTAAGTCAAGTATCATCATATGATTTTGCTTGAATAATAAAATATAATTTTTAATCCAAAAGCATTCTCCTAAAATAATAGGTAGATTATAACATATATACATATGATTTTTTATTTTTAGTCAACCAAGTAAAACCAATTTAAACATGTTAAATGATTCATTTTTTAATCGATAATAATACATGATCAAAACGAAATTTTAAAAACCCTGTGCGTGCACAGGTATTATAACTAGTTTGTGTATATCCTGTTTTTGTTGTCTTGTCTCCTTCTCAACCACAAATTAACAACCAGAAGATCAACCACAAATTTATAACGAATCTTTCTTAAATAGGATTTGCTAAACATAACTCTATGGGGGCCGTTTGGTTCACCAAATTTTGATGATTTTAGTTGGTTTTGTATTTTAAAGTAGAGGTGGGCTTCAAAAAGAAGAGTATGCACAAGGTTATCAAGGATGCGTAGCATTCACTCAGATTTACCAATTGTTGCTAAGTTTTTGGACATAAAAATGAAATTGAATATTTAAACAACTCATGAAAACGGGTGTTGTCAAATTCACTTCGTGAACACATTGAAACAATTTAGTTTCACATTAATCGATATGTATATAATTGAATAAATTTAGCAAATACATCGGATTTATTATGCAATGAAAACACTGAATCAAAATGAGAAAAGTGATCTAAAAAGAAGCAGCATAATATGTTATTCTATAAATACTTAGAATAGGTGAAGTCCACACATCCAAGTGAATAATATCAAAAACAGATTCAACAATTTCAAAATTTGAAAAAGGTAATCTAATATGCTTGCCAAGTTGACAAGTATGACACAAAACACTAGACCTCGCCGTATTAAATGAAATTATATTGTGAGAAACTAAGATATGAAACACGTTATCTCCAAGGTGCTCAAGTCTTTGGTGCCACTTCGACTGACTTGAAGACAAAAAAGCAATAGATATAGATGCAAGGTTATTAAGGCGTGTAATGAGATATAGGTCTCCGGTGCTATCACATCGTCGGAGGAGGGTATTTGGTTAGGTAGTCTTTAATAGAAAAACCAAATCTATCAAAATCAATGAAAACTTTATTAGCTTTTTGAAGAATAGGGTTTCTAATTGCATGAGGTGTGACTAGAGCTTTTTGTAAAAGTAAAGCTGGACATACTAATGACCAGTAGCGACTTTCATTTTATCTGCCACGCCAGCTTTCTCTTTCTAGCGACCTACAGATGACTTTTTGCTACAGTAAGGGCGACCTTCATTTTTCTTTTCTTTTTCCAATTTTTAACAAGAAAAATAGATTTCATTAAGAATAAAAACAAAATTAAATTTCATTAATAATATAAATTTGCTAAGGATTAATTTTGCGACCGAAACCCCATAGTAAGGGCAACCGATCGTCATGTTGGTCGACCAACTAGTCGACTATCTCACTGCACCCAGCCTAATGGTCTATGGAGTATGGATGGTAGGAAAAGTGTGTTGGTGAAGGTCGTCACCAAAAGCTATAGAAGGAAAAATGCGCAAATAAATAATAGCCTAAATTAAGATGTTACATAATTCGGACACTTAACAAGTGACAATTCGGACCCTTAACAAGTTGGACCACTAGAAACATATGTAATTTTTTTTAGAAACATATGTAATTGACCTTGAAAGTCGATTACAAGGTGACATGCACGCCATGAAAGCTATTTTGTAATTAGATAATGCAACGCTTGACTCAAAGACGTAGAAATGAGTTGGAACAGTTTAGGCATAATCATACTTGACTTAATAGCTTAAAAAGCTCAAAGAAATTCCAAAATATTATAAATTTCTAGTGAACACTTAAAATACTATTTATATCTGAGACCAATGACAGAAAGTGGAATCTGTTAATATCATACATAGTACCGACTACCATCTCCGCCGCAAGCATCACCGCATTATATATACACCACATAAACAACTACTTGAGCCCGTCTTCCAAAATATGTACAGCTGACATATTTATTGTTTTAATTAAACAACTTGAATCCGTCGTATAAAAAGATGTACAAGTGACATATCTATAAATAGGTAAGGATACATGCATACTGTCATATGTTCTCTTATATTTTCTAACTAACTCATCCTCGTATCACCCTTCAACCTACAAGCTTGTAACATTTGGAAACCACTAGCTTCCTCTCTAGTCAGTTTATTCATTCGTTATCCACACACACATTGTGTGGTTAAAGAATAAACACGAGCAAAATGAAAGAATATCTCATATTCGTTATCCACACACACATTAATAATGTTCGGAAAAAATAATAATAATTAATAGCTTTTGGCCTTTTTAAATGTCAACGTCAATATCCTAGTGTCACCTAGTGAACCTTTCACTGTGAACGGGTACAATAATAATGAAAAAGACTATTCATTAAAGTTGTTTTAAAGTATACTGAGAAAAACCATGGTTTTAAAAGTCACGTCATCGCGGCGTTAAGGCGCCGTTAAAGCGTGATACGTGCCTTTCACGTTATGAAATAAACCAAGATGTCGACTCAAGGCGTGACGTGAAATGAGGCGAAAAAAGCCATCTTGATTTATTTCACGTTATCAAATAAACCAAGATAGGTTTTTGCCTTTTTAAATGTCAACGTCAATATTCTAGGACGGTTTAATTGTCACCTACTGAATGTGTAGGATAATTATGAAAAAGACTATTCATTAAAGTTGTTTTAAAGTAGACCGAGAAAAACCATGGTTCTAAAAGTCACGTCGTGGCGGCGTTAAGGTGCCGTTAAAGTGTGATACGTGCCTTTCACGTTATGAAATAAACCAAGATGTTGACTTAAGGCGTGACGTGAAATGGGGCAAGAAAAAGCTATCTGTCACCTAGTGAACGTGTACGATAATGATGAAAAAGATTATTCATTAAAGTTGTTTTAAGGTATACTGAGAAAAACCTTAATTGTCACCTAGTGAACGTGTACGATAATGATGAAAAAGACTATTCATTAAAGTTGTTTTAAAGTATACCGAGAAAAACCATGGTTGTAAAAGTCTCGTCGTGACAGCATTAAGGCGCTGCTAAAACGTCACGTGCCTTCCACGTTATGAAATAAACCAAGATGTCGACTCAAGGCGTGACGTGATATAAGGCGAGAAAATGCGCGCTAAGGCGTGAGGCATGATGAGTTTTTTTGATTCAACTTCGATTATTTTATTTTCATTTAATAAAAAAATATTACATGTAATTATAGTTTATTACAGTGTTCTAAAAGGCGCGTCAAGGCGTCGCCAAGGCGCGAGACGTGGCCTCGGCGCCACGAAATGGACCAAGGCGTGAGGTCTAGGCGTCGTGTGAAAAGGCGTGGAATAAGGCGCGAAAAGGCGTGCAAAGGCGCGCCTTTTTTGTAAGGCGTGACGCCATTTTTAGAAGCATTTGGGGGATTTATGGATTTGGGCTAGAATTTCAAGTATTTGGGTTATTTCTTTCTTGGACCTCGTAATTTCAAAACTTAATTCCTACTTGGGCCTCGTATTTGGGCCTGGCTATTTGGGATTTGGGCTTTAGTATTTGAAATTGCTCTTATAAAATGATATAAAATTATAAATACATAAATTTATAAATATTTTGTTGCCGCCTTAAGCACGCCTTAAAAAACGTCAAGGCTTTGCAAAGGCGCGTAAGGCTTGAGGCGTGGTTGTGCTGTCACGCCACGCCTCACGCCTTTTAGAACATTGGTTTATTACCATTATTCTTTATGTATAACACTTTTTATAAACTGGATATATATGAAATATCATATGAATATATAAATATTTTCAAATTATGTGCTGACTTATGTCACGCCTTTAAAACGTAAAAGTTTCATCTTATCCGCTAAGATGTGAGGCTTGGTCATGCCTCCACGGTACACCTCACGCTATTTATAATCTTGAGAAAAACACAATTATATATTTAAAACACAAAAACACTAATGAAAATAACTACGTTGTCCCACTCAAGGCAATTATTTTCGTTCAAAATGTATTTAATGAAATGGTAAAATGAGGTTTTTGTTTTATAATAGAGCGTTATAAAAGATGAGGTGATTATTTAAAACAATTTTGAACCGCTATAAGCAGTTAACTTTTATATGAGTGTAGAACAACAGTCATAAAAAATCATACACTAAAAGTAAGTTTATATATTATATTTTATTGTAAAAAATAGACTTATATAAGAGTGTAGACCAACCGATATAAAAAGTCATACATTAAAAAATAAGTGTATATATTATATTTTATTTTAATTTGCTTACTAGTTATAATACCCGCGCACGCACGGATTTTTTTTAAATTTTTTTTGAATAATATATTTTTATTTATTAAAAAACAAATAATTTAATCTTTGTTTTGTTTGATTTATAATTTTTAATTATAATTTTTTTATTATTAAAAATAATCATTTAAAAAGTTTAATCCTATTGTTAGTTGCATCTTATCTTTATTTTTTGTATTTATCTTATACTTGAGTAGTATATCAACAAAACGAATTTATAAATTTATAAATTAAAAAATAATAATTAAAATATTACCAAAAAAGGAAACAATCTTTTTTTCAAAATGTAAAAGTCCTCATTGGGGGTTTTGTTTTATTATATAAAAGATTTGAGAGTTATCAAGAAAGATATTGCAGAACTGTTTGCGACAAATGAATTACCAATTTACCATTTACCTTTTACCACATGAAGAGTCCTCAAGAATAATTTGCTTATTACACCAAGTCTCAAACGTATCATTCTATCATCTGGGTGTGTTAAACAACCAAGTACTAAAACCCATAAATTAGAATACATCTTATATCAATAATCAAGAACTATTACATAAATAGATACTCCCTCCGTCCCATATTAAGTGTCCACTTTCATAATGCACAAAGTTTTAGGAGATTCCACTAATTAAACTCTCCACCAATCAAATATTAATATTACCCATTAAAGTCTCATCTTATTGGTTAAAAGGTACAAGTGGACACTTAATTTGGGACACCTAAAGATTCCATTGTAGACACTTAATATGGGACGGATGAAGTATTATCTATGTATATTTATAAACAAACTAAACCCAATTTTTAGATCAACAAAGTAAGAAAGAAAAAAGAGTATTTAGAAGGAACTATTAAATGTGATCACTGATACATAATGAAACATGACACAGGCAACTGCCAACCATTCAAATATATGCAGTTTCATCCTTACACATAAGAAGACAAATTAAAGACAATAGAGAAACACCTCTCGAAAACCATAATGCATAAAAATCACATTAGTATACATGCTACAATTACCAAAATCAAACTAAGCAAACGCGTTAGCTATTTAACAAGTTGGCATAATAAAAGTTATTGATATCACACATCATTAAACCAATTTAAAACACATAAAGGAACCAAAAAAAAAAAAAAAAAGAAGCCATACCAACATCCGCAATGCGTTGCTTCCTTCCACTGCCACTAGGCCTTCCCCTCTTCTTTTGTGGTGTCAGTGTACTCGGATCAGTCTATGCAACCGAAGACGCATGTATTGGACCCTATTTTTTGGGCCTATCTCTTCTTTTCTTTACAACAACCTCATTCCCGCTTCCACTTCGACTTCCAGGAGTATGAATAGAAAGAGCACCACTATCACCAAAATCCATGTTAAAACACTTAGGGTTTGTGTAGCCTAATCAAGCAATTAGGATTTATGTTTGTGTGTGTTAGAGATGAATGATCATTATGTTAAGTTTGTGCATATATTTAATATATGTATAATCAGATTCAAACACAAGACTATGGGATTGCACGCAGTGCGTATGAGATTCAATGTTTAATAATTAAATATAAATGTTATGTTTTAATTATTAATTCACAATAAACGACTAATGGACGTTAAGTACTTAACGAAAGTGACTAACGGTCTTTAAATATCAAAGGGATACGAAGAAAAGGAAACAAGCCAAGAGAAGGTTCTAGAACCTCTCTTGGGCTTGTGTAGTCGGCCAAAAAAAGGGATCCGCATGGGAAACCTTTGTAAACTTAGACTCTACCATATAGTATAAATACATCCCCATGTATTCATTATTTGGTACACTTGATCTCCATAGAAGGCCAAACTTCTTCTTTTCTCCCCTCTTACTCCTAGGTCAACGACCAAATCCCCATGAAGGGAGTGGCAAGTGACCTTGAGTGTAACTAAAGTGTTTGGTTAATCTATTGTGATCAAGAACCTAGCATTTGTATTGAATCGCTATCAATACGCGTGTACAAGACCATAGATAAATCCTACTTGGATTTTTGGTGTTAGCTCATTCAACTTGTGTAATGTCGATTACCACAAACCCTAAATTATTAGGGTTTGAGTTTCTTGATCGTTTGATTTCTTGGATTGCTAAAAGGTACGCTTACTTTATGTTTTGGTTAATTAATTATGCATGTTATTTTTAAGTCTTACGTTGCGTGCTCTAAGTGATTTAGGTTTATAATATACATGTTATGATTATATAATTCCAACAATGGCATCACGAGCCGTTAGAGAATATTCTAGAACCTCTATTGGGCTTGTGTAGTCGGCCAAACAAAGGGATCCCACATGGGAAACCTTTGTAAACTTGCACTCTATCATATAGTATAAATACATCCCCATGTATTAATTCTTTGTTACACTTGATATCCAAAGAAGGCCAAACTTCTTCTCTTCTCCCCTCTTACTCCTAGGTTGACGAGCAAAACCCCACGAAGGGAGTTGCAATTGACCTTGAGCGTAACCAAAGTGTTTGGTTAATCTATTGTGATCAAGAACCTAGCATTCGCACTGAATCGCTATCAATACGTGTGTACAAGACCATAGATAATCCTACTTGGATTTTTGGTGTTACCTCATTCGACTTGTGTAAAGTCGATTACCACAAACCCTAAATTATTAGGGTTTGAGTTTCTTGATTGGTATGTGTGAATTTACACATACCTTTTTACCTTTATATTGGACCAAAACAACCAAAAACCGATCTTAAATGCCAAATACATCGTGTTTTTGTGTTTTTGATTATGCAGGTACGGATATTGTGATAATGGACAAAACCAAGCTTAAAACGACAAAACCGAGCACGGGAATGGAAAAAGGTTCAAAAGCCGAGGCCGGGGAAGGATTTCTCGACTATGGATCACTATTATGCTCAACTTGCCAAATTATACCTTGAAGACTCAAAGAATGGCAAAATCAGCCCTTGAAGTTTGCAAAAGTGACAAAATTATCCTAAACTTATTACTACTTACACTAAACATGTAACCCATAAAACCATAAAACCCAAAATCTGCCTATCCTAACCCACTAGCCCAATTCCTTTTATAAAACTAACCCGGCCCAAATTCTAACTAATAACCAAATACCTGGTGGTCAACCCATCCTCACCCAAAGCCAAAATAATTAAAAAAAAATAATAAATCCTTCTCCCTCATTTACCCGCCCCCCAATTATTACTATTCACTCAAGCCTTAATTCACCATAACATTAAATTAACAGAGATTAAGGGCAATTAGGGGAATTCGTACAATCTCTGACATGTCAGGAGTGACATGTCATCGATCCAAGTGAAAACCCAGCTTTCTGATTGGTGGAGTGGACGTGGAAGGTTAATCCAAGGGCTGATAACTTATGAGTGATGGATAGGATTGATCTGAGGGTTGTAATTAAGTGATCCAGAAGATTCCCAATCTCCAGAAGGCTCCTCTCAAGACTTTAAATAGCCCCTCACTCATGGCTTGTAGTTTGGTTAGCTAATTAGGAGTAGGTAATCTAGTGTAGCTTTTAGGGTAGTTTAGTTTAATTCTGTATTAGCTTTATCTTATGTTGAGATTTTCATTCCAGCTGTGTAATTCCTTTTCAGTATTAATAAAATTTTAGTTTTCATTTAATCCCTAGTCATTTAACTTTCAAGCAATTTAATATTTCAAATCTGTTTTCAAGCTTTCATTTCATGTTTTCAGAAGCTCATCTAAGCTTCACTATAGCTTAGAGTGAGAATTGTTAGTGTAAATCTGTTTGATATGGTTAATGGTGATTTGGTTAATAAAAGTCAAAGTAAGGCTAATGATGAAGATTCCGGTGAAATGGTGTTTGATTCATGTTACTGAGGTGGTGGTTAAGTGGTGTAAGTATAAGATACATAACCAAATAACAAAATATCGTNCTAATAGTGGTGAATAAAAGATATGTGAATAAGCACATATCAATAATTAAATATAAATGTTATGTTTTAATTATTAATTCACAATAAATGACTAACGGACGTTAAGTACTTAACAGAAGTGACTAACGGTTGTTAAATATCAAAGGGATATGAAGAAAAAGAAACAAGCTAAGAGAAGGTTCTAGAAACCCTGTTGGGCTTGTATAACCGGTCGAACAAGGGATCCCATATAGGAATCCCTTGCAAACTTGGACTCTACCATATAGCATAAATACATCCTCATGTATTCATTCTTTGGTACACTTGATCTCCATAGTAGACCAAACTTCTTATCTTCTCCCTCTTACTCCTTGGTCGACGAGCAGAACCCCACGAAGGGATTTACAATTGACCTTGAGCGTAACTAAAATGTTTGGTTAATCTATTGTGATCAAGAACCTAGCATTCACATTGAATTGCTAACAATACGCGGGTGTACAAGACCATAGATAAATCCTATTTTGGATTTTGCCTTTTCCCCAAATCGATTTTGCTAAAAATCAATTTTATAAACCCTAGTTTTTAGGGTTTGAGTTTCTTGATCGTTTGATTGCTTGGAGTTGCAAAAAGGTACGCTTACTTTATGTTTTGGTTAATTAATTATGCATATTATGTTTAAGTCTTCCGATCCGTTGCATATTTTGTGATTACATGTTTAATATCCGTTACTTTATGTTTTAGACTTGCCCACATAGGCAAGAACCGCATGAAAGCCGCAACATGATGGGCTTTTGCAAAATATCAATGATGAATCATTTGATAAGTACGAATCTTGCATATCTGAAAAGATGACAAGGAAACCTTTTTCAAATCAAATGGAAAGGGCTTCAGATCTACTTGGTTTGATACATACAGATGTATGTAGACCACTTAAACATGTGTTAAGGAAAGGTGCTAGTTACTTTTTAACCATTACAGATGATTTCAGTCGTTATGGTTATGTTTATTTACTTAAACATAAACCGGAAGTGAAACATTTAAGGTTTTCAAAAGTGAAGTAGAATTGCAACTTGGAAAAAAGATTAAGGCTCTTCGATCCGTGATCGAGGCAGAACTAGCTAGTGAAAGCAAGAACCACGGGTATCGTTGTCCCAACGAGGGTTGAATATGGATCTCGTCACTCGAGACTGTGAGCTATGTGTGATGAATAGGTTTTAAAAGAAGATTGTGTCTTGTCTATACTACAACGACAAATTAAAGTAAAGGAAAGCGGTAAAACGACATGAAATAAGAAAACAAGTAAAGTTGCATGAATAAAATGACTAAAGAAAGCGGTAAATGAAAGCGATAAGTAAATAAAACGGAAAATGAATTTAAAAGACAATGTGTTTGCAAAGCGACGCGAATAAGTTCATTAAGCTTGAGGTAAAAGTTTGCAACGAGTTATTCTCCTTTCTCGAGATTAGTTGTTGATTAATCTTTTGAAAAGATATTAACTCAAGACGAGTGAATTAATCGTTCAAAGATTTCGTCTTCGAATAATTAACTCACACGTCTAAGCAATCTTTCGATTACTTATCACAAACGTTTAACACTCTCACTAAACTCACAAACTCGAGTGACTAAGCAAACACGATTTAAAACTACTCGAGACTCATATTAAAAACTTAAAGCGATAAAGAAATTAAAAGACTTGTAAAACATTTAACGTAATTAAAAGGTAAGACTAAAAATGAAAAGACGAAAGACTTTAATAAGTAAAAGACACTAAAAAGATTTTAAAGAAAATTCGACAGCATAACGTTTAGATTTAAGAAAATAAGAGCCTCACTCGATAAACGATGAGGTAAAATAAAAGCCTAGCTCGGCTTGAAAAAGAAATAAGAAAAGAGAAGGAGAAAATAAGACACGACTCGAAATAAACTTGGACTAGAAATAAAGTTGACACAATAAAAACCAAACTCGCTATAGAAAATATTTGGAACCAATACTCGCAATTTAGAACTAAAGAAAAATGATATTCGCTATTTAGTTGAAAAGTCGATATTCGCTATATATCACAAAGCCCAAACTCGCTATCCATTTTTTTTGCATATTCGCTAATTCATATGTTTTCTTACTCGCTATCTAACATTTGACATTTCATATTCGCTACATAAAAAGTTGACTTTTCAAACCTCATACTCGCTAGCTACTCTTACTATTTCATATTCGCTATCTTCTTTTTTTCTTATTCGCTATTTTCTTGCTTATTCGCTAAAACAGAAAATAACCTATTCGCTATACCCTAAGAGAACACTATTCGCAAAAACCATATTAGCTAAAACTCATATTCGCTAAACCCTAAAAACCACTATTCGCAATTAATATATAAAAAAAACAGATTTAGTACGTAGATAAAATTAGGGCTTGTAACTAATCAAAACTAATTTTTAACGCGTAAAAACAATATTTAGACAAAGAAAACTTGTAAACACATGAAAATACACACGCTAAAATAACAAATAAGCCAAATAAGCTCAAGTCATAATCATTAGGCACAAAAATCTCTTTTCATGCAAAGGTGGTGCAAGACTTATGTGAGCTTATTTTGGATCAAAATGAAAGTAAAGAAGCTTGAATAGGATGAAAAGCAATAAGAGAAAGATTGAAATAAGCAAAGAAATAAGCAAGTAAAAAGATTAAAACTTGAATTCAAAAGCTTGCATTAAAGAAAGATTACACTAAGACAAGAAAATAAAACTACACTACTCCTAAGAGGTCCAACCCTCTAAAATCTAACCTATGCTAACCAACCTTCACAAATGAGGTGGTGATTCTAGATATAGCTCAAGAGCTTGCATAAGTTTTACATTGTTGCACACTTAGCCCTTGAACTTCCAAATTATATGAAAATCAAGCGTAAACTAGAGATACAAAGCTTTTTATCTTTCTAAAACACGACTTCGGTCCTTGTAACTTTGAGGAAATATGTGTAGACGAGTCTTCAATAAGTCTTCAATGATATAAAAGTGATCCTTTGCTCGAGTTTGAGAAGCTTATCTAAGATAATCATCTTTAATCTTCGATTAAGTGTCTCTTTCATATTCATGAGCTCTTAAGTAATGAAAACATCATCACGGGCTTCACTTAAGCAAATGTGATCTTTAACTTCACTTTTGAACGCTTTTCCACATCTCGTGCTCTTTTTGGGCTTTTCGGTTGCTTTTCATGATGTTTTAGCAATATCCATACCTGCACAATCATAAACACAAAAACACTATATCTTTGGCGTTTAACGTTAGTTTTTGGTCTTTTCTACACTTAAACTAAGGTCAAAGATATGTGTAATTTAGCACATATCAAAATCCCCCAGACTAAGGTATTGCGTGTCCTCACGCAATGTAATCACGTCACGCCTTAAAGATAAATAATTTCACACCTCTCTTTACTAACTTTGAAAAGTAGCAAAACGTTCAAGAGAAATACGAAATCATTTATTCCCTAAAACGCCCCGGGTTTCCATTTTTGACTATATACATAATATAACATAATATAGATTTATGACGGTGCGAATGACTTTCATTATCTTTCGATAACGATTAAGGGTCATAGAGCAAGAACACGATTCATAGAAAAGTGACCGATTGGATAAAATTCATCGTCCCTGATTTTTCACAAGCTCCCAAACTAAGCGTAAAAACGGATCATTGTTTAATTACAAGTTACATGCTAACGCTACTCATGGAAGTTACTCGTGTACCTCTTGCTCCCATTTTCCTATTTTTGTATCTCATTATTTTATTTTTGTGAGAGAAATGAATTTCTTCATAAGCATCTCGTTTCATAGCTTTTAGTTCGATAAAGATACCAAATTCATACGCTAAGTAGTTATCGATCTTCCCTTAAGAAGGTTTGAAAGAGAAATGTGGTCCACATCAAGGATATTGGATACATACAAGGACTTTGGAATACATCAAAAATAGACATAAGTTGGCGAGTACATTTCACGTGCATCTCATGCGTCCGATCTAGGATCGTAACATGCACCTCACGCGCGACCAACTTTAGTCTTAACACTAGAACTCATAATCCATAAATCTTCAACATACATCCTTATTCTTTCTTTTCTATTTTTCTTTTCTCATTTTTTTTTCTTGATACTTTTTTCTTTCTTTTTCTTGCCTTAGTAACTTCTCAACTCCGAACCTTCACGGTTTCAATCCAAGACCTACCGCCAACTGCTAGGGTTGGAATCTAGGATCCAAGGTCCGATCTCAATCCGAAGTCTTAAAGCACCTTAGCTCATACATAACAACGGGCTTTTGGGTAGCTCCGAAACCGCATGCGTACTACGCTTATTCAACGATATACAATTCAACTCAACTGACGTGTATCCATGATGTGTACCCAATTTCCCAAGCAAAGATTCTGTAAAGAAGAAAAAGAACTACTCATCGGCTAAACCTAACATCCTTAATTATTTTGCACATATATGGGGTGAAGCAATTTTGTGGGAACAAAAAGACATGAGTACTTTCGATGAGCCTTAAAGAGATCCAACTACTCTATGCTTAGCATCTAGCTTCTAAAGAAACTCTATCATTTCACGTTCTCCGCAAATTTAAAATCTCAAATAATGAGATCCGCGAATGCTTAGCCGATAATCAAGCCATGCATATATAAAGTAAAGTACGGGAGCCGACAAAAGAGTAGCTCCTTGTGTACAAAACTAGCAAAAGCTTTTGTGATCATCATTGGTTAAGGGAACAAGCTAGGGCTCAACACGCCCGGATCAAGTCAAAATTTTTATTCTCACTCTTACCTAGTAGGAAAGTCAAACGCGGTGTCAAAACTTTTATTCTATTTTTGCATAATTTTTAATTTTTTTCTCTTTTTTTCTTTGGAATTTTTCAAAATTTTTCAATTTTTTTGGATTTTTGAGGAAAAACGGGGTTGCGTAAGTAAACGACAATGGTGAAAGTGCTAGGTCAATCAAATCGAAGATTCACCCCCCCAGACTAAAGATAAACATTGTCCTCAATGTTTTCAAGGTAAGGGTAATCCTAACAATAAATCTAAGGCCGTTTATTAAGTATGCCAAAGATACCATTAGTCGATAAGATTTGGATATAGGATTTCCAAGCAAGCAGCAAGACATGGGACTCGAGTGGAGATGAGACGATCCACGAGCACGAGAGTCATCATGAATTGGGGAAATCCTGCACAAACACAAACAACCAAGCAAACACAAGATTGGAAGAGGTCGCCCTCCTCGCGTTACTTATTAGATAATAAAATAAAAAGGATAAGCATGGGGTGCCTCCCACGAAGCGCTTGTTTAGTAACGAGTCGTATAGCTTAGACTCGCCCCGAATTTACTTGTCCTTGGGGGAGCAAATGAAACAGCCGGCTTGAAAAGCGACGATGCCGGGATCAAAAACAACATCCTCACTCCCGGGGGAATGACGGATGGGAGAAACAGCAGCATATGTGAAGAATGGAAGAAAGATTTTTATCACAATTAAGATCAATTCTTCATTTTCAAAAACCTTGGGTGGGAGGGCTGGAAAAATTTTGTCAAAAAGTAAGCCTCCCCCCAGACTAACGTCTTTCTCAAGATCAAATTGAAACGATTCATATTCGGGAGGAGAGGAAAAAGCAAGAGAAGTGGTACTGCCACGACTCGTCTCCTCCGAATCAAAGGAAAAAGCTTCATAGACTGGGATAGAAAGATCGGGATGAGAAGTGGGATTGCCACTTAATGCTTCGATCTTAGCAATGAGAAGATATACTTTCGCCAGTTTTTCACGAAGAGCTTCATCTTGGATTTCATTGTCGCCATCTTCATCATTCTCCTCTTCTAAGCTGACGAGCTCAGAAGGTAGGTCGTCGACATAATCGATGTCTTCAAAAGGTAAAGAATCATAGTCATTGTCGGACTCGGAGAACACTTCAACACGATCACAAGATTTGTCAAACGAATCCTTGAGCTCGGGCTCCAAAGGATCTGACGGCTTAGAAATATCAAAAACAAGTGTCGAAGAACATTTTGGAGAATCCGGAGGTGGGACAAGTGGTGTGCTCTGAGAGCTAGCAGTTTCCACCGCTTCCGTTGTAGTCTCTGGTTCGTGTTCTTGGGAAGAGTCGGGAGTATCAAGAACAAAGTCACAATCACCGTTAGAAATTTCCACGGACTCTCTTGGGGTTGGGACAAGGTTCTCAGCACTTGGTTTATTGAATTCACCAGATTCCGTTGCCGGAATAGTACTAAGATGCTCGTCCCCCATTATGAAAGAATCCTTTCGGGCCTGTTCTTCAAAAGATTTTTCAAAGTGGTATGGAGAATTTACAACCGGTTTGCTCTGAGACGTGCGAGCTCTTGACTTGTTTTCGATAGTCTTCAATGCATCGTAAGTGGTTCGACAATAGAGGTTACCACCGGCGGCCGTATTCAGTGAATCTTGATCATTTGGCATTAAAGCGTTGTAGAAGATGTCGATTTGAAACAATTCAGAAAAACCATGATGTGGGCATTTTCTCATAAGATCTTTGAATCTTTCCCATGCCTCGGCAAAAGACTCATCAAAACGTTGTTGGAAATTAATGATTTCTTTTCGAATTTCAAGCGTTTTGGAATGAGGGTAGAATCGATTCAAGAATTTTGACGCTAAGTCGTCCCAAGTTGTGATAGAATTTGGAGGTTCACGATCAAGCCATCTCGAAGCTGCTCCTTTAAGCGTTAACGGAAACAAGATAAGCTTCACCACATCATCAGGAACTTGATTAATTCTGAAGGTATCGGTTATGAGGTAAAATCTGTTGATGTGGGAGTAAGGATCATCGTTTTCGGAACCAAAGAAAGGATCAATGAAATCAAGTAACTCGACGTTGATTTGATATTCATCTGCCAGAACCGGTGGAATGACGATGGCCTTCTCAAGACGTACAGGAATTCTGAGTAACTCCTCTATAGAACGCGTACCTGCCATGATATAAAGAATAGGAGAATATTTTTGGTTTTTATGTTTTGAAAAATGAAAAGTTAGAAGTGAAAACTAATTTGAAGAGAAAATCTTTTTTTGTGTTTTTAAATTGTGAAAATATTTACAAAAGCTTTAACTTCTCGAAAGAAGGATCTCCAAAACACATTACTCTAACGATCGAATAACTCAATCTTATCAACCGCTCCCCGGCAGCGGCGCCAAAAATTGATCGAGGCAGAACTAGCTAGTGAAAGCAAGAACCACGGGTATCGTTGTCCCAACGAGGGTTGAATATGGATCTCGTCACTCGAGACCGTGAGCTATGTGTGATGAATAGGTTTTAAAAGAAGATTGTGTCTTGTGTATACTACAACGACAAATTAAAGTAAAGGAAAGCGGTAAAACGACATGAAATAAGAAAACAAGTAAAGTTGCAAGAATAAAATGACTAAAGAAAGCGGTAAATGAAAGCGATAAGTAAATAAAACGGAAAATGAATTTAAAAGACAATGTGTTTGCAAAGCGACGCGAATAAGTTCATCAAGCTTGAGGTAAAAGTTTGCAACGAGTTATTCTCCTTTCTCGAGATTAGTTGTTGATTAATCTTTTGAAAAGATATTAACTCAAGACGAGTGAATTAATCGTTCAAAGATTTCGTCTTCAAATAATTAACTCACACGTCTAAGCAATCTTTCGATTACTTATCACAAACGTTTAACACTCTCACTAAACTCACAAACTCGAGTGACTAAGCAAACACGATTTAAAACTACTCGAGACTCATATTAAAAACTTAAAGCGATAAAGAAAATAAAAGACTTGTAAATATTAAAACGTAAAATGTTTTTGTTTTTTAAATTTAATTAATAAAAGAAAAATAAAGTAAACTATTAAAAGAAAATAAAACAAGTGAAAATAAAAATAAGCTAAGTTAAAAAGATTAAAAGAAATTTCGGCAGAGTTTCGTTTAGGAATGAACCAAACAAAACTCCACTCGATAAAACGATGGAGTAAATAAAAGTCTAACTCGACTTGAAAAAGAAATAAGAAAAGAAGAAGAGAAAACAAGACACGACTCAAAATAAACTTGGACTAAAAATAAAGTTGACGCAATAAAAACTAAACTCGCTATGTCATTTTGACTATACTCGCTATCTAAGTTTGACTAAACAAACTCGCTATCTAAATTTACGAAACTCGCTATGTCATTTTCTTGCAAACTCGCTATCTATATCATTTCATACTCGCTACTGTCTATGTTGACTTTTTCAAACTCGCTAGGCATTTGTTGACTTTCAAACTCGCTACTCATTTGTTCATACTCGCTATTGTTATTTCCATTTCATTTCATACTCGCTATGTATATTAAAACTAAACTCGCTATTTATAAAAAAAATCAAACTCGCTATTAAACCCTAAAAACTAAACTCGCTACTAAACCCTAAAACAAAACATACTGGACTCTTAAAAACTTTTAACGTGACATAAATTTTATAAAAATAAATAAATAAGACTTGTAAAAACTTGGTAAATAAAATGTAAAGACACTAAAATAAGCTCAAAAATAAGCAAACAAGCCACGGCTTCTTTTGGAAGCCTAGCTTATTTGTATATCTTATCACTTGAAACTAAAAACATGCAAAGTTGACAAAGAAAATGATAAAAGCTTGTAGAGAAGATTAAAAGGAAAGCTTGTAAAGATTAAAGACTTGTAAAAGAAAGCTTGTAAGAACTCAAATAAGCTAAAGATAAGACATGAAATAAGCTTGAATTAAAGATGAAAATGAAACTTACACTAAAGCATGAAAAATAATCTACACTACACCTAAACTACTCCTAAAACTAACCAACCTTCTAAATGAGGTGGTGATGTTAATTTATAGGCCAAGGCTTAGCAAGTTTAGACAATATTGCATCTTAAGCCCTTGAACCTTTACATTTCATGATATGAACACTTAAAACTTTGTTACAACTATTAAACGTCTTCAAAAAAGTAAGCTTAAGTCCTTGTAATCTTGAGGAAATATGATGACGAGTCTTCAAAAAGTCTTTAATGACATAAAAGTAACCACTTGCTCGAGTTTGGGAAGCTTATGCATAATAATCATCTTTAATCTTCGATTAAGTATCTCTTTCATATTCACGAGCCTTTAAGTAATGAAAACATCGTCACGGGCTTTACTTGAGTAAATTTCATCTTTGACTCGGCTTTTAGACACTTTTCCACATCTCGTGCTCGTTTTAGGCTTTTTGGTTGACTTTTGTGCTATTTATGCAATATCCGTCCCTGCACGATCACAAACACAAAAACAAGATATCTTTGGCGTTTCACGTTAGTTTTTGGTCTATAAATCACTTAAACTAAGGTCAAAAGCATGTGTAAAATAGCACACATCAATCCGATAGAGGTGGTGAATACATTAGCCAAGAATTTAAAGATTACCTTAAAGAGTGGAATTGTCCAGCAGCTCACATCTCCATATACACCACATAAAAATGGTGTATCTGAGAGAAGTAATCGTACATTGCTAGATATGGTGCGATCAATGTTTAATCTTACAACTCTTTCCTTATCCTTTTAGGATTATGCTTTAGAAGCTATTGTTCGCATTCTAAATATGGTTCTGACCAAGAAGGTTGATAAGACTCCATATGAGTTGTGGTATGGAAAAGCTCCCAACTTTTCTTACTTAAAGATCTAGGGTTGTGAGGCGTTTGTGAAACGTGACTCACCTGATAAACTCCAACAGAGATCTGTTAAGTGTATCTTTGTAGGTTACCCAAAGGAAACGATGGATTACTACTTTTACTTCCCACTTGAAAACATAGTCATTGTGGCCAGGTATGGAGATTTCCTTGAAAAGAATCTCATATCTCAAGAATTCAGTGGGAGAGTTATGATCTGGAAGATGATCAAGAAGATACATCACCTTCTGAAAACATTAGCCAACTTCAAGTGGAACCTGAAAGTCTGGACCTCCACCTGAAGTTACTTGATTGGGCCCAGAAACAGTCAACTAAAGTCCACCAAGGATTTGGTCAACAAAAGTCAAGCCATTTAGGGCTCAATGCAATGATCCAAGGAGTATAGAAATATTCCCGGGTCGTTATGTCCCGACGAGGTGTGAATGGTATAAAAACGGATCTGTGATCGGGTGATTTTGAACAGGATTAGGGTTTATGAGTGATTTGATGATTAAACTAAGATAAAATAAGTGAAAACAAGTTAAACGAGCTAAATTAACAAGAATGTAAAGCCAAATAAACCTAAAACGTATTTAAAATTAAAAACGTGCGTTTATATTAAAAATAACGTAAAGCGCAAAATAAAAAGTGAAATCTATGAAATAAAAGGCCTACGGGTATGAAAATTACATTTTTATGAACCTAACGATAAAAGAAAATTTTAGAAAAAAGAAAATTATTTTTTTTACTTTTTATTTATTTATTGTTAATTAATTACTAAATATAATAAAATTAATTATTATAAATACTAAACTAATTAAGAAGATTACGAAATTTTTTCTATAATTACTTTATGTTAACAGAAAACTAAGAAAAAAAAAAAAATCCTACATGCTTATAAATAAGCAGTACAATAAGTCAAAAAGCCAAAATAAGCTTAAAAAGAAAACAGTGGTTAAATGAATTATTTGTGTAAGGTTAAACGCAAAAGACCCAAGGGCAGAGTAGGTTGTGATGTTGTGTTGTGAAGCGTGTGGTTTGTAAAGGGGGAGGTCTGGGGTTCGAATCCCTTGCCTCTCCTTTTTGCAAAGCTATATNGTTAACAGAAAACTAAGAAAAAAAAATCCTACATGCTTATAAATAAGCAGTACAATAAGTCAAAAAGCCAAAATAAGCTTAAAAAGAAAACAGTGGTTAAATGAATTATTTGTGTAAGGTTAAACGCAAAAGACCCAAGGGCAGAGTAGGTTGTGATGTTGTGTTGTGAAGCGTGTGGTTTGTAAAGGGGGAGGTCTGGGGTTCGAATCCCTTGCCTCTCCTTTTTGCAAAGCTATATTTTTTTTTTCTTTTTCTACTTTCAAGCAACAACAACACAGCATTAACAACAGCCACAATAAACAATTTATACAACAAGAATCTGAACAGGACAACAACAAAAACAAGATCAACAGCAAGCAGAACCAACAAGAACAACAATAAGAACATGTAACAAGAAAAATTTAGCAAGGTTTAAAGAGCAGACAAGCTCCAAAGAGCTTATAAGAGCTTATACACTAACAGCAATACACATTGGGAAAAAGCATCAATTGGAAACTAGAATTAAAACAACACAACCCTGAACAAAACCTTGATTTATAACAGATTGAGAAATCCAAATTAGTTTCAATCATCAAGACAAATAAGCTTAAACAAGCTTCAAGATTGCTTAGCAATTCAACAACTAATCACACCAACAAGAACAATAATGAACAAAACTAACAACTACCAGATCAATCAATAGCAACAGATTTCAGGAGCTAAGAACATGAACATCAAGTACAGCAGCAACAACAGTCCCAAGTGCGAGTTTAGGGGCTCAAATAAGCAGACCAATAAGCACTATCTGGAAATCTAAAGGCAAACCTATAAACAACACCTAGGTGGCTTCCTAAAGCTGCAACTATAACCTCCTAACTCTAACTAATAAAGATTCTACAAGATCTCTAAAATCTGTCAACCTTAGGATGCAGGGGAAATCTTATAAAAAGTGCTAAATGTCAAGTGGAAAATAAGCAGTTTAATGAACCATCTAAAAATTATAAAAAATATAATCAAGAAAACAAGCAGCAAATTAATCTAATCCTAAAAGCTTAAGGCCTACAAGCTAATATTAGAGCCTAGAGAAAATTATCTAGTTAAATCAAAAACTGGTAAACTAGCATTTTGACTTTCCATTTTTTGTAAATGCTGACTTTTATGAAATTTGATTCAATCTAGTGAACTGTAAACATGATTCTGAGCTAAAATGCAATGGAATTAAGCTAAATTACATACTTATGCTACTATATGTTACAAAGTGCAACTTAAATCCTCATCAGTGTATGCAACAATGGGTTCAAGAAAGGATTTTGACTTTTTTCTGAACTTGCACTAGACTTCGTGACTTTAATATCCTAACTAGTCCTAATGAAGTATGCATAAACCACAAATTCCAACTGGAACTCAGAAATCAGTGGTTAAATCCACTGATCCAAACACACCTATAAAAAAACAGTTTATACTAACTAAATAGAGCAAATCAAGCAATTAATCCACAAAACTGATAATTGACTAATTCTAGTATAAATTAAACATAGAGAAGCACAAACAAGCAATAACCTAGGACTATAACTAACAAGAACACATAATGCAAGATTAGGCTAAAAATCTGAAATGGGAACTTACAATGAGCCTTGTGCTCAAAACCATGAGTGAATCAATTTCTATTCCAAACCTATACCTCCCATGAGGTTCTAAACCAAGCTTCCACAGGTCCTTCTCTTCTTCTCTCCTGATTTTTTTATTTTTCACTATTTTTCATATTTTTTTGGTATTTATGATTTTCTTAAACAACATTGAGGTTTTAAGGTCTCAACAAGTTTAAAGTACTTAATTTAGCTTAATGGAACCTAGAAACAACATTTTGCAAAGAATTATACAATAAGGAGAATTTCAAGGCTTAGAGCGAAAACTGAATTAAAAGAGGAACATGAAAATTCGATTAACTGATTCTTGAAATACAATAGAAGAAGTTGAAAAACAATAACAAGACTGGAATTAACACTTGAAAAGTTAAGTTACACTAATTTGACAATTAAACTACCATCTACTACTAAATTAACTACTAACTGCTCACTAACTAACTCCTTTGCTTTCTCTTTCTTCACTTATATAGCTTTAGGAGTGTTT
>LBNU01010473.1:145759-179680 GCA_014162995.1 Artemisia annua
CTACTGTTTTTGTTTACCGAGTCGCTAGCTTGACTCGACCCCGAATTCATTGGTTCTTGGGGAAGCAACATGTGGAAGAGGCAATCTCCATCGGACTTTCATTCAAGATGTTTGGACAAACACTGAAGTACGTGAAAGTTCCACACCGATGAGATACACATGTACCCGGCTCAAAAATTGATAAATGAGAATGCCGGGGTCAAACACAGTGTCCTCACTCCTGAAGGAGCGAAGAAGAGGAGAAGTCACGGGATAAGTGAAGAAGAGAAAGAAAGTCATGATAAAAATCTTGACTAACTCATCATCACCCACAAGAGAATTCATAGTATCATGAATCTCATCATTTAAGCTCAACTGATCAAGACATATCCCGGGTGTGTCTAGATTAAAGTAAAAGTTATCATACTCCGGCGGAGATATGATATGAGTGAGTTCACAGGAGAAATCCTCAAAGGTAAATGAATCATATACGGGGAGAGAAATTTGAGAATGAGAAGTGGTACTGCCACTAATTTACTCTCCCATATGATCAAAAGTGAAGGCTTCAAATTCCGGTATAGAATCATCGGAAAGAATGTCACTATCCTTAATGGGGATAGGAGATGAAATGGGTTTCTCTTTGAAAGCTTCGATTTTAGAAATGAGAAGACTGACATTCAATAATGTAGCACGAAGAGCTTCATCTTTGATTTCAGTGTCAATTTCCTCATCTTTGACTAGCTCAGAAGGTAAATCTTCCATATAAACGATGTCTCCACAAGATAACGAATCGTTATCAGTAGAATCGGAGAACATCTCAACATGATCAGTTGGGAAGATAAGAGGAGGAGGGATATCACACATATGATCAAAAATTCCCTGTGACTCTCTTTCATGTTTTTATTTTGGGTTGGTTAAATGGGTTTGTTTGTTTTTGGTAACTTAGATAACCATAAGGACCAATTATGTAATAACCTGAAAATTGAGGGATGTGATTTGGCAATCTTCCAAACTTATCATAGGGACCAAACTTGCCACCTTTTATTTATCCAAGGACCATAGATGCTATCTTTACATTTTACACCACCAGGGATCAAAACTGCCCAGTTTCAAAGTCCAGGGACCAAAATTGTAATTTCCTCAAACTTTTCCAATTTTTCACCAAAGGACAAAATATGACAACTTATGATTTCAAAAGGACCTTTGGTGATAATTTTCCATATTTTGAATGATCAAGGACTAGTTTTGACATTTTATGAAAGTTGGGGGACTGAAACTGCCAATTTTGCAAACTTTGAACGTTTTTCATCTGTTTTTACTCATTTTGCATCTAAAACATATAAAACACAATTTTGAAATATTTTCAGTATTTTGATGCATTTCTGAGTGTTTCTGTATGTTTTGCAGTTCAGATTTTACCAAAAATGATGAGTGTTTGAGCACTCATCATTACTCCCATTCGTAGGTCTGAAAAGACTATACGTGCTCCTGAATGTCTATGACTTAATGTTGAAGTTGAGGAAAATATGTTAGGGGATCTTGGAGAACCTGCTAACTATAATGCTGCCATGGCTGATCTTGAAAAGGACAAATGGAAAGCATCAATGAATAGGGAGATGCAATCCATGAAATATAACGATGTCTGGATTGAAGTAGACCTTCCTCCTAAAGCTAAAGTCGTTGGAAGTAAGTGGCTCTTCAAGAAGAAAACTGACATGGATGGCAAGGTACATACCTATAAGGCTCGTCTGGTAGCTAAGGGCTTTACTCAAACCTATGGGGTTGACTACGAGGATACCTTTTCTCCTGTAGCAGACATTAGAGCTATTAGGATTCTCATAGATATAGCCGCGTATTATGACTATGAGATTTGGCAGATGGATCTTAAAACCGCCTTCTTAAACGGTCGCCAAGATAAGGATATCTATATGGCGCAGCCGGGGGGTTTGTGAATCCATAATTTCCAAACAGTGTATGTACAAACTTCAAAGATCCATTTATGGATTGAAGCAAGCATCAAGGCAAAGGAATAAGAGATTTGATGAGGAAATCAAAAGCTTTGGATTTACTCAGAATCTTGATGAGCCATGTGTATACCATAAGGCTAGTGGGAGTGATCTTACTTTCCTTATCCTGTATGTTGATGACATATTGATTATGGGAAAAGACATTCCAAGTTTACAAGAGGTTAAGTCTTATCTTGGAAAGTGTTTTTCTATGAAGGATTTAGGAGAAGTAGCATACATCCTAGGAATCAAGATCTACAAAGATAGATCTAAGTGGTTAATTGGATTAAGTCATAATGCTTACATTGATAAAATATTGAAAAGATTCAATATGCAAAATTACAAGAAAGGATATTTGCCAATGAAAGTGGAACATGGCTTAAGTAGCAAACTGTGTACTTCAACACCTGCAGAGGTGGCACGCATGAGTAGAGTTCCTTATGCTTCGGTTGTATGATCTATCATGTATGCACTAAGATGCACAAGGCTAGATGTGGTGTTTGTACAAAATATGACAATTCGATATCAACAGAACCCATGTGATCTTCACTGGCGTGCTGTTAAGAACATTCTCAAGTATTTAAGAAATACAAGAGATATGTTTTTGTGTATTGTGGGAATCCAGAAACACAGGTTTCTGCGATGCGTCCTGGCTAACTAATAATGAAGATACGAAGTCTCAGACGGGTTATGTCTTTGTCATTAATGGAGGAGCTATGGATTGGAAGAGCAAGAAGCAGAGTACAATTGCGATGTCTACAACAGAAGCTGAATACATAGCTGCTTCAGAAGCTGCGATGGAAGCTGTTTGGATTAGGAAATTCATTTCAGGGCTAGGAGATATGCCTTCAATTGAGTTACCTATAAATATGTATTGCGACAATACTGCTGCAATTACATTTGCCAATGAACCTGGAGTCATGAAAGGCACCAGACATTTTTCTCGACGATATCACTGTGTTCGAGAACAAGTCAAAAATGGTGAAATCAATCTACTTAAAGTTCACCCAGATGACAATCTAGCTGATCCCTTCACGAAGACTTTACCTAAGGAAAAGCTTACTCAACATGCCAATGGCATTGGACTTCGTTTAGCTAGTAGTTTCATGTAAATATGTGGTTATGTATTTGGATAAAAGATGATTAAACAATTATTATTTTAATGAAATAAAATATTAGTTATGTTTATTTTTCATTTATGATATATTGTATCCTATATTTGAATATTTAAATCTATGAAAAAATTATGTTATTCTAAATAGTCCTTTGTCAATCAATGATATGGGAATATCATTGAATTAAGACAAATCTGAGTTTTAGTTAGAATATACTTATGTATATTGATGCGTCGTCATGCCAAATTCACATGATATTCAATGAATTGAATATATGACTGATCCCAACTGCACGATTGTACTTTATGGATCTTTTTTTTGGGTAAAAGGGTTTATTCACCCTGACAAAATTTACTTTATGGATCTTTGTCATTGAGTAAATCATGAATATTTATCCTCAGACATGAGATACCAGGAAACTGTCATGGGTGTAGCCCATTTATGTGAAATAGTCTAACGCTATCCATAACTGGTAGTAATAAGGGCTATATTCAGAAGTTTTGTAAAATTCATAGGTTTTGCTTGTAGTCAAGAGAGAATTTGTTCCTTCAAATTTTTTTGAAGTATAATACTGCTGTCCCCTCGTAGGGTTGACAAGATGTTTGCATAGTCATGCCCAAGATCTATCTGGAATACGTTCATATGATTTGGCAATCTTGCTCAATCCGATATAACGAGAAGCAGAATAGTTAAATAATAGAATGACTAAAATCCATATATATATTTAACATGGTATTAGTAACAAAAGAATAAGTATAATGATGAATCGTTAAAAGGTTTTCCAGGAAACCACACTCAGGGTCGTTTTAGGAGCATTGGCGAGTTTGCTAGATATCTCCAAGTGGGAGCTGTTAAGTTTGTGGATATATTTAATATATGTATGGCCGGATTCGAACACGTGACTATGAGATTGCACGCATTGCGTATGATATTCAATGTTTAATAATTAAATAAAAGTTTTGTTTTAATTAGTAATTCACAATAAATGACTAACGGACGTTAAGGACTTAACGGAAGTGACTAACGGTTGTTAAATATCAAAGGGATACGAAGAAAACGAAACAAGCCAAGAGAAGGTTCTAGAACCCCTCTTGGGCTTGCATAACCGGTCGAACAAGGGATCCCACATAAGAATCCCTTGCAAACTTGGACTCTACCATATAGTATAAATACATACCCATGTATTCATTCTTTGGTACACTTGATCTCCATAGTAGACCAAACTTTTTCTCTTCTCCCTCTTACTCCTTCGTCGATGAGTAGAACCCCACGAAGGGATTTACAATTGACCTTGAGCGTAACTAAAGTGTTTGGTTAATCTATTGTGATCAAGAACCTAGCATTCGCATTGAATCGCTAACAATACGCGTGTACAAAACCATAGATAAATCCTATTTTGGATTTTGTGTTTTCCCCAAATCGATTTAGGTCAAAATCGGTTTTATAAACCCTAATTATTAGGGTTTGTTTCTTGATCGTTTGATTGCTTGGAGTTGCTAAAAGGTATGCTTACTTTATGTTTTGGTTAATTAATTATGCATATTATATTTAAGTCTTCCGTTGCGTGCTTTTGTGATTACATGTTTAATATATGGTTGATATGATAGTTAAATTCCAACAGTACCATAATCAATTATCAATATCGTAGCTCACATCATGATAAGAAAACACAAGAAGATAAACAAAATGAGACCGTACCAGTAGACAGAGCTTGTAATGGGTCACCTTTAGAGTCCCTTGTATGGAGAATGGTCCTCGTTCTGATATTATTATTAAGGAGTTGAGTTATTTAAAAAACCAAACATTTCTCACATACAAAGGGACTCATCCCCACCATCCATCTAAAAAGAAATCAATTGTTGAGATTAAAAGCATTTAATATTTCACCAATTTTTTATAATTTAATTATCTCTTAAACCGTTAATCGTTAAGCGAAAATAAATACACCATCGCGACGAGCATTTAATTATCTTTCTATAGACGGGCACTTTGATATACTTTCGACAAAAAAAAAATTCACGTTTTTTTCACGTTTTTTTCGTGGCCGAGAAAATCATATATGATGTATCATATATGATATTACATATCATATATGATATTACATATCATATATGATATGTAATATCATATCATATATGATATATCATATATGATATGTAATATCATATATGATATATCATATATGATATGTAATATCATATATGATATATCATATATGATTTTCTCGGCCACGAAAAAAAACGTGAAAAAAACGAAAAAAAAAATTTTGTCGAAAATATATCAAAGTGCCTATCTATAGAAAGATAATTAAATGCTCGTCGTAACGGTATATTTTTTTTCGCTTAACGATTAACGGTTTGAAAGATATTAATATTTGAAAAAAAAGGATGAAAGTGGGTTTTTTAAATTGTTGGGATTAATCTCATCCATTAGATCAAATAAAGATGGAGGGAAGATGGATGATGGAGATTAGTCCCTTGGTATGTAAAAAAAGTTTGGTCCTCAAATGATCTTATATCATTATTAAGTGCATAAAAATCAGAAATTGCCATAGTCATGAAGCTATGAATGGACTTCCCAATCCATGACTTCATATCAAGTACGACTCCGACTCGTAATAAAACTTCTTCATGCAAAAACTTGCTACTGTTCTCCGAAGATAATGGGTATGTACATAATCCGTGGTGTAACAAGCTCAAGAATATTAGAAGTAAACTGTTGACTTTGCTATGATACCGAAGCTTCATCTTTGCAAGAACTGACAAAAGGGTTTGACTGATCAGATGAGCTCGTGTAGGAAATCTAAAACTTGCAATGTTCACTTTTACGGGAAGGGAATCAACTTAGAGAAAGTCAACCAGCCATATCTATAACCACAAAATGAGCAACACTATGATATTAATTATTAAAGTACTAATAAATTTGAGTAAACATATATTGTTGGAATACATATAAAGCCATGTGACTTCCCGGGGAATTTTTAGCATATCTGAATCGACAGTTGAATATCTGAATCGACAGTTGAATGGGGAACTAAAGTACTAATAAATTTGAGTAAACATATATTAGCATATCTGAATCGACAGTTGAATGGGGAATTGTTTCCATTATATATAAAAAAAGGTCTTCTTTAATTAAATAATACTAGCAGGATATACGTGTGTTGAGGCAGCGGGTACCCTATAAATAAAATTCTCTGCGAGTATGTATGATTGTATGTTTTGTGCGACGAATAATGATAATATTATCGAGTTAAGAGGTATTCGCCCATTGTTGCTTACGATGGTGAATATAACAAGAGGCATTTAATGAAAAGAAAACATGAATATTGGAAAGGCGACAAATACGACCAGTGTTTTAAAAACCGGACCGGCCCGATGGTTCAACCAGGAACCGGTTGGTTCGGAACCGTCCGGCTAAACAGGACTAAACCGTAAAAGAGCCCCAGAAACCGGGAACCATTTGGAAACCGGTTTGGTGACTGGTCCAGTTTTAAAAACCCATGTATACGATGATAAAAAATTAAAACTTATATTAAATGTATGAAGTTTTTTTGTGTTTGATTAGCTTGTACAATAGGTATAATTACATGTACCTTTTATGTAGGAGGTATTTTTTTTATTACTCATATTATTTTTTATAGCCTTAAATAAATGGTTGAAAAGTCAAATGATTAAATATTGTTGTATTAGATGGTTTTACATTAAGCATGATTATTTGTGTTGCTAAATTTTAAGTTTTCACTATCTTAGTGTTTTTAGTGTCCCAAAAGGGCTTTATACATTATTAGACGAGTACCGTGCATAACAACGGGATTTTATAATGGCAGATAGTTTTAGTGATAAAAAAGCTTATGGATTATAAACGAAAAATAATAAAAGTTTGAGGATTTGGGGATTAAACATAATACTTTGAAACCCGGTTAAACCGTTCCGGGCAAAAAACGGGTCAATATAAACCGAGTCAGCCCAACGGGTTGGGTCAAAAATCAGGTCAAATTAAAACGAATCAACCTGCAGAGTTTGAAACGTCCCGGGTCAACCCGGTTTGGTTATCGATATTTGTTGGTCCATTGATATGAAGTTACTTAGTTGTTAAAACATGTGATGATATTTATTAAAAAAGTTGGGCAAATTCCTTCAAAATGAATTATACTTGCCGCAAATGTTACTTTCGTGTATTGAACAATTTTTTTTTCCCTTATATGGGTACTAAACTTTCATTTTTTTATCTTTTTGATGTACTTTGTTACGTTTTTGCTACTTAAATCATTAAATATCCATGGGCAAAAATATCACAAAGTACATGAAAAAGACCAAAAAATGAAAGTTCAGTACCCATATAAGGAAAAAAATTGTTCGGTACACGAAAGTAACATTTGTGGCAAGTATAGTGCATCAATAGGTATTTTGCCCAAAAAAAGTTATGTAATTTGTGTGGTTTTCTTTTTTTATTTACTTTGAGAAAAGTTTAATATAGATCTAATATTCTCTAAAGATCCAATGAACCAATTATGACCATCCATTTTCTTATCAAAGCAAAAAAATAAACGTTCACAATTTTTTTAAAAAATTAAATATCTCGTAAACCCTTATCGTTACGTAAAACGAATCATACCATCGCGACGAGAATTAAAGCATCTTTTTATAGACGGGCACTTCGATATACTTTCAACGAATTTTTTTTTTGATTTTTTTCAGTTACTTCTAGAAAAATCACATGTCACATGTGATTTTTTCAAAGGTAATTGAAAAAAACAAAAAATAAAAATCGTCGAAAATATATTGAAGTGCCGTCTACTGAAATATATAAAAATACTTGTGGAAAGTTTTTTTTTTTTTTTATTTTTTTAATGAAAAAATGAGTGGCTAAGATTAGTTTATTGGATATTTAGATAATTTTGCTTTTACATTGATCTCAACTCTTTTATACTATACGTTAGATTAACATTATCAAGTAACATATTTCATTAAATTACAGTGGAGGTTAATATGGTAACTTTGTTTATTCAAAATTGATAATCAGGAATTTATCAAACACTCAGAAAAAATTTTCACTCAGCACCTTTGATTTATTCAATGCTAAACTGTACAGTTTTATCAAACAGGCCGTCAGTCTATTAGGATAACATGATTCATTATCTCGATAAAAATGGTGAACGTGGAGTTCTAAATGTGAAGTCAAACTTTTTGTTCATTTCGTTTCATGAATGAAGGAAAAACACCTCAATTTACGAAAATTATAAACATATTACGACCCTTAATTCAAGGAAAAATGTTAAACATTTTTCAGATATCCTACGGCGACAGGACACATACGGTGTTACCCTAAAAAATCCACTATCCATAGGTCTTATCCTGCTTGCCCAGGGAATATCCTGAAAAAGAACACAATTAGATTCTGCTTGCCCAACTTATACTAATCGAGTCTATGTAGCTAGCATATCCCCAAGAAGTTAAAAGATACAATTTGAAATGGGATCCCTTTGAAATATATGGCATGGTAATTACTGATCCGTTCTCTCATTCTAGGTCATCATAGTTGTTATTGGATCGATAAGATTAGACATTAGTGTGTGTGATAAGCTATTGATAAATACTTGAAGAATTAGAGTGAATTTTGGTGTTTATTGATTAGAAAATGATGTTGCAATGAAGTGTACATTGGATTGTTTTTTTAAATGAATGAGGGAATGGTGTTTATATACCTTATCCAGATTCGTTGAATCTAAACAAGTGTATTCACATTACACTTAACACCATTTCCTTATCACAAATTACAAACAAGTTCCGACTACAAGTGGATTATTTCAAAGGGCTAATTGCATGGAAATGTATTTAACTTGTCACTTTTTGTAGTTCTGTGTAGTTTACTATTTCTTTTTTAGATCTATGTAATTAACTTTTGAATTCAGTTTGTTCCATATATATCAAGTGGCCTTCTAAACAAGTAACAGGTCAATCTTTTATATAATAAAACAAAACCCCAAGTGGGGACTTTTCCATTTCAAAAAAACTAAACCATACCTTATTTAGTAATAATATTATTTAGAAAAAAAGATTATTTTCTTATTAGATAATATTTTATATTTATCCATAACACAAGTAGAAGATAAATACAAAAAATACAATTAACAACAGGATTAAAATTTTTGAATAATTATCTTTAATAATAAAAAACTATAATTAAACATCATAAATCAAACAAAACAAAGATTAAATTATTTGTTTTTTAATAAATAAAAATATATGATTCAAAAAATTTAAAAAAAAACCCGCGCGTGCGCGGGCATTATAACTAGTTGTCCATATTAAAAATATTCTTTAATGGCATATATCAATACATATCACATTCATAAATCTCACTTCCAAACACCCTTTTCTCTTCCATCTTTTTTACTTCACCATTTCAGCCACCACCATGAACCTCTTCACCATTTTCAGCCACCACCACATACCATCTCCACCACACTCTCCTCTATCATTTATTGTGATCCAGACCGTAGTCATTAGAACCACACATCAGGCAACACCATCATCTCCACTAAAGCTACCATCACGACCCGATCTTTGTCCTTCCCTTGCCGGAATCTGAAATAAAACACCTCCAATTGGCCGGAATAAGCCAAAACCCGAAACCAACACCCAAAACTAAAATCAAAATATCTTAACCACATAAAAACAATACCCCATAACCCACTTAGCACAAACATAACATAAATCACATATCATAACCTCGTATGCATCTCCCAAATATAAACATAAATCATAACAATAGATATAAACATAAATCATAGATATAGTCAACTCGGGTCAAGTCGGGTCGGGTCAAGCTTCCAAAAAACATACCCGAACCCGACCCTATTTAGAATTCGGGTCAACTCGGGTCGGGTCAATTCGGGTTCGGGTCAACTCGGGTCGGGTCAACTCGGGTTTGAGGTCAACCCGAGTATTTTACATTGTAAAGTGTTAGTTTAGTCGGGTCAACTCGGGTTCGGGTCGGGTCAAGGCTAAAAAAACATACCCGAACCCGACCTTGTTTAGAACTCGGGTCAATTCGGGTTGACCCGATTGACCCGATTTTTTACCCGAGTTGACCCGAACCCGGTCGGGTTCGGGTTCGGGTCGGGTCGGGTTTTATGACACCCCTAGATATAGACACAAATATAAACATAAATAATACATGAGAAAAGTTCAATACACACCCCAAATTTTTTATAGATGAAACAATTCTGATCATTCATTTTTTGATCAAAACAAAAAAAAACTCACTTTTATCTTTTTTTTTTTTAAATTAAATATCTCACAAACCGTTAATCATTACGCGAAAAGAATCATACTATCACGATGAGAATTAAATCATGTTTCTATAGAGAGGCTCTATATACTTTCGACGAGCTTTTTATTTGATTTTTTTTTTCTTTTTTTTTTTTTGAGTGTTGAAAATATGAGAGAATCACAAGTGATTTGTTATTGTAAAATTACTAGTTATAATGCCCGCGCACGCGCGGGGTTTTTTTTTTTAAATTTTTTTGAATGATATATTTTTATTTCTTAAAAAACAAATAATTTAATCCATGTTTTGTTTGATTTAGGATTTTTAATTATATTTGTTTATTATTAAAGATAATCTTTAAAAAAAATTAATCCTTATTTGTTGCATCTTATCTATTTTATTTTGTATTTATCTTATACTTGTGTAGTATTGCATATTATCTATATATATTTTTTTTTTATCTTATACTTGTATAGTATATCAACAAAATAAAATTTTAAAATATTAAATTAAAAAATAATAATTAAAATATTACCTAATAAGGAAATATTCTTCTTTTTTGAAATACGAAAGTACCCACAAGGGATTTTATTTTATTATATAAAAGATGTCACATGTGATTTTTATTTTATTTTTTTAATTTTAACAGTAAAACGAAATTTAAAAAAAAAAGTTCGTCGAAAGTACCCGTCTATCGAAAGATAAAAATATTCTCGTTGCGACGTATTTTTGTTCGATGTACGTTTTGCTGCAGGATATGTTATTTCAATCACATGTATAAACATAAATCACACATGATATGCATCTATTCCTTCACGAAAACTGAAATCACAAAATCCTAGCCCTAAACCTTGAGATTCGTCTTCAATTATTCAGAAAGATCTTCTTGATCTGATTGTAAATATGAATAACTGTCATCATCATCACTCATTTGGGCGTATTCAGATAAAGATATAGGTGAGGAAGAAGATGGATGTGGTTGTGGTGTAAGTGATTTTTTTGTTTTGACGGCTGCAATTCCATTCAGAAGAAATGAGTTGATTTTTTAGTGGATTCGAGGATGATGATGAGATTGATTGAGGCTGTGACGAGAGATGAAGACGAGGATGATGATTTTTTTATTGCGTTCTGAAACAGCTTTTATGGGTGTGGAGAATGAGAGAGATCAAGATTGTAAGAGATGATATGAATTTGATAGCGAGAGGTGGTGTTTGGATCTTTATTTTATAATGGAATTTGGTAGAGAGGTGAAGTAGAAGGCGCACGGGTGTTTGTTTTCAAGGACTATACTCCATTATTAGTACCTGACTCATTATAAGTCCAAATGTTTTGTATTTTCTATCGTTTTTGGGCTCTGTTTATAGTACAACACAAATTAATAATTTATGCCACTTGGAGAAAACCGGTGCCACCTGAGCGGTAGCAATTTTATAGGTCACCTGATACAAGGAACAAACTGAATTCAAAAGCTAACTACATGAATCTGCAAAATAATAATAATAATAATAATAATAATAATAATAATAATAATAATAATAATAATAATAATAATAATAATAATAATAATAATAAGCTGATATATTACTTTACTCTTGGGATGGTGGGCTTGATGTTTGTGTTGATCTTACAGGGTCGTCACCCTTGACGCAATCTGGTATGATTGATTTTATGCCAGGTCGTGCGGTTATTGAAGCTGCACAACGTAAACGTGTCAAGTACGAGGCTAAGTGTGTGGATATCGGATATGGGTTCCTCTCCTTTTCTTTCTCCTCTTTTTGGAGAACTTGAGAAAGACGCAGTAACTCTTCTAAAGCGTATTCGACGTTTCTCTATGACTCAAGACATTGGAGCACGGGCTGCCGTTCATATTTTTAATAGGATTGGTTTCGCTATTGCTAGAGGTGTGGGGGCCCAGTTGGTTTCTCGGCTCCCCACTAATTTCTTGTAAAATCCTATTATTTGTTAATAAAAGTGGTGGTTTATAATAATAATAATAATAATAATAATAATAATAATAATAATAATAATAATAATAATAATAATAATAATAATAATATGCTGCATAAAACTAAAAAGCTATGTTTGGCAAAAGTAGCTGTGAGCAGTAGCAGTGAGCTGTGAGTAGTAGCTGTGAGATGTATCCCCAGCTCGCTGCCCACCGCTCACAGCTTCTTAAAGAAGCATTGGATAATGAGCTTTCCTAAAAAATAGCAGAGCTCACTGCACTTTTGCCAAATGAACACTAAAAATCAAAAAACTCATTGCTGACTGCTCATCGACCCAAAAAGCTTCAAAAAGCTCTGCGCCAAACATAGCAAGTTAGATACATTTGCGTGCAATTAGCCTATTTTAAACCTAACAATAGTTTACCACAATACAGGAATTGAAGCTCCATGCTATCACAATTGTTCACTCACTGGATCTAAAGAAACTGTAGGAAAAACATGATCCAGAACAACCACAATAACAATAGCAAACGAAGAACAGAACCACACGCAATATAGCGTGGTTCACAAAATGGGAGTAATCATGCTACATAACTACAATGGTTATTACTGATTAGATACCTGTTTACAGTTATATTGAAGTTGTAACTATAGAGAGTAAAAAGCTTTTTAATTTAGAAACCAACTCTAAAACCCTAAAATAATCCCCATGCAATATTGAAGCTTCAACTTTCAAGCCTAAAACTAATCCCCAACTACGGCGCTGCGCCCTTGGACTCCCGCCTTCGTGGCGGCTCATTCGGTCATTCAGGGAGCCATGAGTCTTCACAACTCAGCACATGATTTATAGTAAGTAGTTTATCATTGTTATTATTATTATTTTTTTTTTCCTTCTTACTTAGCTTCTTGTTATGAAAATGAAATACCAAGAAGGATTATTCTAATTATTTTATTTGTACCAAGTTGCATTTTTTCCTATCAATCATAAAATCTAGAACTCTGTAGTCTGTATTGACATTCTCAGTTGGGTACTATTAATTCCTTGACTTGGAAACATTTCATAAAAGGAATATTTTTCATTTGTCATGCATCTAGAGATGATGGTCCATAAGCATAGCATAGTTCTTCTTTTGCTCATGATCCTTTTACGCCATGGATTATGTAAAAATCTAAAAGTTGGCGTAGTAACAAGAAGAAAGTTTAAGTACTTCATGGATGCAAATCATGACATTCAGAAAAATGTTACAACTGCTACTGGATTCTCTGTAGATGTGTTCAATGCTTGCATTCACGCATTACCCTATGAAGTACGGTACGAGCTAATTCCATTTTCCAATAGAACTTATGATGATCTTATAAAGAAGGTTTATGCTCAGGTATGTTAGCTTACTTAATACTCCGTAGCATATTTAGAGGTGGCCAAATTGATCCATTTAGTTATGCATGAGTCAATTTGGGTCGGGCTTTTATCTCAGATGATTCAACTCAAAAAATTGCTATAAGGGTTATCAGATATGGGTCAAATGGGTGTAAAAGCTGCCCAAGTCTAATTTTAATGTATACAGCTTTCTACACCGTCTTAATCATAATTGGCATGTTGCTCATTTCTAATCTTTTGAAACTAAAGAAGGTTTTGTGAAAAAATTCATGTAAGTTTTGGTATATCAGGAGATTGATGCTATCTTGGGTGATTCAACGATTCTTGCAAACAGATCTCAATATGTTGACTTTACAGCAACTTACACTGACTTGGGCATAGGAACATTAGCAAGAATCAACTATGATGACATGTGGATATTTTTGAAGCCACTCGATGTGAAGCTTTGGCTGAGCATTGCTGGTTTTGCCATCGTCACTGGCTTCGTCATTTGGGCAATAGAATCCATGGATCAAGGGTCCCAAACTTCACCTTCTCAGAAAATTGGAGCAACCTTTTGGTTCATCCTAATGACCTTATTTTCTGCTCAAAGTAACGTACTATTTATAAGAATTACTATGATGTCTCTGCTGCTTCTTATTTTATTTTTGTGTGTGCTCTTATAAATATATGCTACAATACAAATACGTCTATCGTTGGAAAGGATTCATATTGTCAAGTGCCAATCCTGCACACAGTTCTCTATGGACAAGTGTTATAATTTTAATCTAGCTCAATGAAGATCTCTGATTGTATTCTGTTTTGTGTTGTAGGAGAGAAGCTGTCAAGTAATCTGTCAAAATTTGTGGCATTTGTTTGGTTACTTCTTGTCCTTATAATGATCTCGAGTTACACTGCTACATTGAGTTCATTGTTAACAGTTGAACAATTTGAGTTAGCATCAAAGGGTGGAACTCTCGGGTTTCATGGTGGCTCATTTAAGGCTGGTTTATCCGGAGTAACTGTTAGCAACTTGCATTTTGAAAATTATAGGCATAGACCATACTTTTCGTATGAAGATTATGCTGAAGCATTATCCAAAGGTGGAAAGCATGGTGGTGCTGATGCTATCATCGATGAAATCCCTTACATAAAGATGTTTCTTGGCAAGTACTCAGATGATTATGCGTTGATTTCTTCGGAACCTTCTACTTCTGGTTTAGGCTTCGTAAGTACCGTTTTCTTTTCCCCTCTCGGTCAAAGTGAGTCATTAAATTTACCTTTTCATTTGGACTAATTTAGTATCAAAATTGTGCATAATCCAACAAATAACTTCATATTATATATTTATATGAATTGCTAACTCTTTTGCTTCGCCGCCTTCCACTTAATTCCTGCTTACCAAACAAAATTATAAGTACATGAAAATGGTTGCATGTTTAGAACAATCAGAGTAAAAACCCTTTTGTGTTTTGAATTGTTTTATATTTTCTAATATATCTATGGATCTCAGATCTTCCAAAAAGGTTCTCCCTTGGCGAAAGATATGTCGAGCCATATTGCCAAAATGAGAGAAGATGGGACACTGAGACTTCTGGAGAAGAAGTGGTTTGAGAAACAATACTCGTTATCATCCGAAGATCCTCCAACAAAGCCAGAAACCTTGAGTTTTGATAGGTTTAAAGGTTTGTTTATTGTTAGTGGGGTCTCTTCGGCTTTAGCGCTTATAATATCCATGATATGCCTACTTTGGGAAAAATTGGAAGTCCATAATATAATTTCCATTGTCATGCGACAAAATTTGTTGGTTAATATGAGGTATTTGCTACGTAGAAATGTCATTCGGATATGAGAACGAATAGAGGTTGTACTCATTGGTCAGTTTGTTTGTTTCGCGGTGTAATTGATCTCCTAAGAATTTTATCGAACAATCAAAGTTTGGATGTATATTGAGTAAGATACTTGATAAATTCCTTTCAAGATGCAACAATCTATGCATCTTACACCGTTTGCAAGTAAAAACAACATATAAAAATCTTTGTTTTTCATCACTTTTGGCCATAAAAAATCTTGACACTATTTCATTGTATAACTAGTTTGCCAAAATAAAATTTTGGATTGTTATGAATTATCAGTTAACATGTAGTACATTATTGGTTATTATGTGGATTTACACATTTGTCAAATATATATAAGAAACTTGTCCCCCTAGTAATGTACAGAAAATTTACCGACAGATTTCTGACGCTTTTTCCCAGTAGGTGTTTCCAACAGATTTCTGACGGAAAATAATTACCGACCATGATTCGCCTACGGCCTATTTTAGTCACAAATCTGTTGGAAACAGCTGTTACCGACGGATCTCCGACGAAAAAATCTGTCGCTAAAGACCTGTTATGTAGTAGTGTATAAATATTACATGAAAACAATGAAATTAGATGCACCAAGATCAGCTTACATTGGTGATATTTTACTTCCTTTCTTTGGTTACCTATTTCTCATGAAAGCTACATAATTATATTGACATAGGTCTCGTTAATTATAACACGTTATCAACATGATCGTTTATTAATCAAGAAGGAATAAGAAAATCTATCAAAGGATACGTTTTCGGAAAACACTTTTTGAATTTGTAATCCACATAAGGTATTGTTTATAATTCTTAGAAGGTATTGCTTTTTCTTCAAACACATTACCGTCTACAATTTTTTTTTATTTTTTATTTTTTTTAACCACTTTATAAACCAAAAATAAAAGAGAAAATGTCTAATCTCTTTGAACGATTAATTGTTCCACAAAATAAGGCTAGGCACAATAAGGAGGGTCAATCCCCCTCCTTTTCTCTGCCACGTCAGCTTTCTTTCTCCAGCGACCTGCAGGCGATTCAGTGCTACAGTAAGGGCGACCAAGTTCAATTTTTATTTTTATTTATTTTTTTAAACATTTTTAACACAAAATAAAATTTCATTCATAATTAAAACGTTACATATTAATTAAAATAAAATAAAAACACATTAAAAACATTACGATAAAACGACTAAACTAGTTTTTATTATTATGATGCTGCCAAATGTCTTCCACCAAATCGGCTTTGAGGCTAAGATGAGTTGTTTTATTGCATATCTCCCTAGTAATTTCCAATGATTCCGCATGCGTACTTAAGGGATCATAAGAACGGTGCTGCTCCGCTGGAAAGAATTCGGGAGATATCGCCCGCCCTTCGTCTTGAATAATCATATTATGTAATATGATGCATGTGTACATAATATGTCCAAGACGCTCTTTGTCAACCCCTTTAGCCGGATGTTTAATCATTAGCCACTTCTTCTTTAGTACACCAAAAGCACATTCCACATCTTTTCTTGCTGCTTCGTGCATCCTCTTATACGATTGACGCTTGTGATCATGCGTCCCTGGATGTTTAATGGACTTCACAATAACAGAGTATTCCGGATATATCCCATCAGCAAGATAATATCCCCGTTTATAAGGCACGTTGTTAGCAAAGAATTCCACATCCGGTGCTCTCCCCATTTTGAGATCATTGAAAAGAGGGGATGCACGTAAAACATTTACGTCATTATTCATCCCGGAGACACCAAAGAACGCATGCCAAATCCATAAATCTTGAGAGGCGATCGCTTCCAATAAAATGAAAGGAGTTTTCCCGTGATCACCCCTACAATATTGAGCTTTTAAAGCATGTGGACAATTCTCCCACGACCAATCTGTACAATCAATGCTTCCTATCAGCCCCGGAAACCCATGAACTCGATGGTGATGCTCATAGTGTCTACCAATGTCAGTAACCGTCGGCTTTCGCAAATACTGTGGACCATATAACTCCATGATGGCCTCACAAAATTTATAGAGACACGCACGAACTGTTGTCGCACCCATTTGCACATATTCGTCAAGCATATCAGGATTGACTCCGTATGCCAATTGATGAATTGAGGAAGTAATTTTTACAAAAGGAGAAATACCAAGTTCGCCCGCACAATTAGGTGTTTGTTGGAAATAAGGTGAATGATCGGTTACCTCTCGTACAATTCGTGTGAATAGTCTGCGGCTCATTCGGAAACGATCATGGAATTGTTCATCGCCGTATGTTGGGTTAGCGCAGAAATAAGCAGCAACTAAACGGTCATGAGCACCCACACAATCCCTACTAACACGGTTTCGTGTTTCTGTAGGTTGTGACGCTTGATAAGCCTCCCAACAATCTTGCGCAAACATCAAAAAGTCGTTACTAACTTTATCTTCATCATCCGAATTGGCAAAAAATAGCTCGAAAGAATTCATGGTGTGAGAAAATATATAGAATTTTTGAAATGAGATTTTGTGAATTGAAGTGTGTTTATGTTGCGTATTGATAAGTGATTTTTTTTTAAGTGACAAACGGCTAGTTACATTAAATATCGGATCAAAATACAAAATATGGAAGGAATATACTCGGTCGAGCTTGAGACCGAGTCTTCCTTTTTTTCTCTTCGAATTCGATCGCGACCGACTTGTTACAACAAGGCCGACCGAGTGGGTTTAGCTCGACCGACTCGATCTCAAGGCTTATTGTGCCTAGCCTAAGGGTTTGTGATACATATGTTTCCTTTATTGAAAGTAACCCATATTAAATGCGGAAGAAAACCACAATAATAGGCTATATGAAAACAATAGACAAAACAACTAACATTTCTTATTTACTTCTTATGGTAGCTCTTATATTAACTCTCATTAACATATATTAGCGTATGCTAATTTTTAGTCTTAGAAATATAAATTGTCATACATGCATAACTAATCTTTATTCTTATTTTTATTAGTCTTTATTTTTATGTTAATTGTTTATATAACTTTGTTAACCGAATTTTAATTTCTTAATTTTGTCTTATCAATTTATATATAAAAAAAATCATTTTAAATATTTAAATTTACAACTGCTATATAACGGTCGTAAACGGAAACAAACAATGTTACATCGACTCTGTTTTTCACTATAAATAGACAACTACTGATCTTCGTTTTTTCTCACTAACAAAGCTGCTTCTTTCCCAAACTCAAAATCGATCAAGACTTTTTCTAAGATATGGTTAGCCCGGTTTTAGTTGTCATCATTGTAGTACTCTTGCTACTCATTTATCCCCTTGTTAATCTCCCTCCCGGAGAATTATATTTTTTCTTAGGCTTGTTCATATTTTTTATTTTCCCGCTATTATGTATTGCACTTTGTATCGATATTAATGGATTCTACTTTCTTGTTGCTTATTCATATTTGATATTTTACAACATGTCACGTAATTCAAAGATTGAATTTGTCGTCCTTGATGTTGATTGCAAAAACTATGTGCTATGGGTCATAAATGCTGAAATGCATCTTGAAAAATGAGAATTGCAAACACTATATTAGAAAACAATGAAAGTCCATCAAAGCAAAGCCAAATATGTTTCTTCGCAAACATATTGATGATGGACTAAAATTTGAATATCTTACAACCGATGATCCAAAGTGTTCTTTGGAAAGAACTTAAGGTCGGTTTGATAATCAAAATAATGTTTTACTCCTAGCTATTATAAAAGAATGGAGATCTTTAAGATTCCAAGACTTTAAAAAAGTTAATGAATACAGCTCTACTTTGTTCAGAATTAATTCATAGTTTAAACTTTGTACACAAAGTCTTACTGATAGAGATATGTTGAAGAAAACTTATTCCACATTTCATGCATCAAACATGACTTTGCAGCAAAAATATCGATTGCAAAATTTCACAAGGTATACAGAGCTAAATGCATATCTCATTATTGCTGAGCATAATAATGAGATTTTGATGAAAAATCATCAGTCTTTTCCCAGTCTTTTCCCACTGGATCATTGGCATATCCTCAAGTGAATATTACTAAAAATGATCCCAAAAACTTTATATGTGGGCATGGCCAAAGTCATGAAAAAGGTTTTGATCAGTTTGGCAAAAGCAACTCTCACATCCATAGACATTCTTTTGATCGGAATAATAGGTATGGCCGAGTTTATAATCATGGTCATGAATTCACCCATGGTGTTAATCAAAGAACTAACAATTACGCTCCACGAAATAACAAGGCCAAAAACGTGAGGAAGCCAAAACATAATGGTGAATTTGGTATATCGCTGAACATCAATGGTTCATGCATTAAATGTGGTACCTCAAACCACTCGGTAAAAGCTTGTTGAACAGCCCCACACCTTTGTGAGTTGTATCAAGCATCTCTGAAAGAAAAAGAGAGAGGGTTCAATAATGAATCAAGTTGATTCTGGAACACTAACTTGAATTCCCCATAATATGTCGATGACTTGAAACTTTGAAATCGACATCGTTGAACTATATATATTTCCCTTTTTATTAACAACGCATTTCCTGTTTCATAACTAGGATTTTCATGCTTTTAATTCATGTAATATATTCCCCTTTTAAAAACATTTGTGAATGTTGCAAAAAAATAACAGACATGCGAAATATGATAAGATGACTTAATAAACTCAAAATTTGCCATTATATCACATGCCGTATGTTTGTTATATGTATCATATGATATTATTTGTTTGCATATGAGAAATTTTATTAATTGATTAACAACATATAGTGTGTTTTCAAATAGTGCAACTTCACTAGTATAGAACATGTTTTACTCTTTTATAATACTACTAGACGAGTACCCGTGCATAGCAACGGGATTTTATAGCGACACATAGTTTATTGATAAAAAAAGTTTATAGGTTATAAACGAAAAACAATAAAAGTTTGAAGATTTGGAAATTTAACATAATGTTTTGAAACCTGGTTCAACCCGGGTGGTTCAACCGGTTGAACCGTTCCAAGCAAAAAATGGATCGATTTAAACCGGGTCAACTTGCTAGGTTGGGTCGAAAACGGTTCAAATTAAACTGGTTCAACCCGTCCGGGTTTGAAGTGTCCCGGGTCAACCCGGTTTTTGTTTTAATTGATTGTATTTAATTTGATAGATATGTTTTTAATTGGCTGTACAATGTGAATAAATTATTGTACTTTTAAGTAATGGATAATGTTTTGAAACCCGGTTCGACCCGGGTGGTTCAACCGGTTGAACCGTTCCGGTTGAAAAATAGGTCGATTTAAATCGGGTCAACTTTCTAGGTTGGGTCGAAAATGGGTCAAATTAAACCGGCTCAACCCGTCGGGTTTGAAGCGTCCCGGGTCAACCCGGTTTGTGTTTTAATTGGTTGTATTTAATTTGGTTGTACAATGTGAATAAATCATTGTACTTTTAAGTAATGGGGTGTTTTAATAATAATATTAATTACATTCATAATTTCCTTTAATAAGATTTCAACATTTCAACATTTCAACAATATTGACTTTTCACTTTTCCACTTTGACTCTTTTTCCTTTATATGTAGTATAGATAGGCTAATTTGCATATTATATTGAACTGTGTGAAAGTCATTAAAGTGCTTATATAAATTTGATTAGAGAAATAAAATCATAAATGTGATATGTATCAAGTTGTCCATGTTATTCAACTTTAACATAAAGTCAAATGAAAAATCAAAACACATGTGGTCATAAACAAGATGTTTATGTACCGATATTATTTTATTATATAGTATGATCGGTTTGACCATCCCGAGTCAATGATAAAGCGAAATATATAGAAGAGCTATCAATTTCTTCAAGATAATTTTGATTATTTTGATTGTTCTCAAGGGAGATTAAATGATTTATCCATCTCCAATTAAAGAGGGGAATGGACCACTATCTGAAAAAGATATAAAAGGGATGTATGTAAGCTTATACATCCGTCATATGGATCATTTTGAGTTTTTAAAATCGATGCATCGTAAAAATGATCATTAAAAAACACAGCTAAAGTTAGTGTGATTAGTAGCTTAGAATGCGAGCACGTTTTTCCAGATTATATCTTTGGCAATGGTGGTGAATACTTTCAAGTATTTGGTAATTATTGGAACAAATGTTGAACTTTTTGTAACTCATGTTCGTAAGTAAATTGCTTTTGTTGAATACGTTTATAAAACGTTTTTAGTTGATTACAAAAGCCAGTAAATATGAGAGCCAAAATATTATGAGGCATGCTATTTTAAATGATGATCATGCCAAAAGTTATAATAATTCCTTCCCATTGGTTTTTAAGTCATAAACCATATATTCCCCATCTAAGAGTTCTACAATTATGTGGTTTATATTGTGGTGAATCCACCACAATGCACGAAATGAGATGTTGAAAATAATAATTCATTCAGGGGAAGAGAATGTGCAGCTGGAGTTGGAATGAATTATAATAATGTAAATGTTGATCCTCACAACATTAATGAATATGAAGTGTATGTTCAATGTATAATTCATTTTTCTAATCTAGTAAAGGTCAGACATGTTTAGTGACATAGTGAGAGTAACTAGATCTATTTTACGCTGCTAATGCTCCAACTAATATTTGTGTCCTAATAGGACAACAATGATTGGTGATGATTCTATGGCACGCATGATGCGTAATAGAATAATCGATTCCAAATAAAAGGTCCTCGAATTTGTAAGAAATGGTGCAAGTAATTAACATGGTCATATCGAGGTAATAAATACCCCATAATAGTCTTATAAAGAGACATAGACGTGAATGTTTTTGAAAACCCCCCGGTATGTGAAAAACTATTAGATCTCAATACATGATATAATATAATGTCTAGTATGGTTTGGAATAAAAAAGAAATGAATCAACGTTGATACTACTACTAAGTATAACATTGCGCAAGGTAATGGCGCTAAAATCATGATGAGGATCGCTAAAGCATATATGCAAGATATGCATGAGTAAAATGATTGGACATAAAGTAAAGGCGCTCAAAAAGAAATTAATAATTTATTAAAGTCTCTCGTGACGAGACACGTTTTTGGGCTTGAAGTCCATACACATAAACGTATAAATCTTATTGGATATGAATCGTTTTTGTGAGAAAAAAAAATGAGAATATTTGTAACTATATGATATAAGGCATAACTGATGGCACATGTATTTTTGCAAAGATTTGGAAATGATATTGAGGAGACATGGTTTCGTGTTATGGAATAATGTATTTTTATATTATATAAGTCTGGAAATATGATATTTAATTGGTATGAGTCTAAAAGAATATAATAATAGTTCATTTGACGCTGAGATTCCATGAGGGATAAAACACCTTATGCATGTCTCATGATTTAAAATGCTTAAAGCATATAAGAAATTTTTTTGAAGAATCCTACTTGATAAAATTGAAATAAGTCATTGTATGAGTGAAAGTAAAATGGGCATATATGTTATAATTACCTTAGCGTATACTTATTGAAATTTAATGGTGTTATAGAAATTATTGTGTTCGCCCATGAGTTTTTATAAATGATTTAGATTTTAATATGATATAAGTTACTTATAAATCAATGTTTCTTGCTAGTCATATATTACGTAATATAGCATTTTATTTAAACTTATTGAGTGAAATGGGGTGAAACAAATATCTTCATGGTACAAAGATATGAGTTTATATTTTATTACTCATCAACCCAAGTTAATTTAGTAGGTTACGCAGATTCAGATTATTTGTCGGATCCCCTTAAAGCAAGATCTCAAACGGGTTATATATTCATGAACAGAGGTACCACAATTATATGGCGTTCGTAGAAACAAATACTTGTCGCAATATCATCTAATCATGCTGAAGTTATCACTATGCATGAAACTAGTAGAGAATGTGTATGGCTGAGATCGATGACACAACTCACTTTAACTTCGTGTAGACTAGACAAACAGAAAAATTCCAGCTGTGACCTATGAAGATAATGCAGCTTGTGTCGTGCAAATGAAGGAATGGTATACCAAGAGTGATAGGACAAAACATATATCTACAAGATTCTTCTTATACACTCAAGGGTTATACACTACTAGAAAAAATGCAATTAGCAACAATTATTTTAACAACAATAAAGAAATCGTTGCTAAATTGTGCATTTAACATCTAATTTTAGCAATAAAATTGTTAACAAAGTTGCAATTTTTTTAGCAACAAAAAATTAGTTGATATTTCTACAAATGACCATAAATATTTGTTGCTAATTTAGCAACGACTAAAGCAATTTCGTTGCATTCTCAAATTAGCATCGGTCGAATTAGCATCAATCGATGTTAGTTGCTAATTCCACCGGTGCTAATTTTATATTGCAACGAAATTGCTTAGTCGTTGCTAAATTATCAACAAATATTTATGGTCATTTGTAGAAATACCAATTAATTTTTTTGTTGCTAAAAAAAATAGCAACTGTGTTAACAATTTTGTTGCTAAAATTAGATGCTAAATGCACAATTTAGCAACAATTTTTCTATTGTTGTTAAAATAATTGTTGCTAATTGCATTTTTTCTAGTAGTAATAATGGAAAAGTAGATTGAAATGAGATACGTTTAATCAAACAACAATATCTATTAATAATGTACTTCCTACTGCAATATTCAGGAAACACGTTCATGATATTGGAATGTGATATGTACGAAAGATGTAGAAATTTATGGATATCAACATGATGTGGAGTCAATTATACACTGCACTCTTTTTCCTTAGCTACTGGGTTTTCTTCAGCAAGGTTTTTAATGAGACAGTATTCAAAGTTGAACCCTACGTTGACAAAGTGTTATCCAAATGAGAGTGTTATGAATTATCACCTACTATGTAATGCATTATTGGTTACTATGTGGATTTACACATTTGTCAAATATATGTAAGAAACTTGTCCCCCTAATAAGTGGAGTGGATGGTATAGTAATAGTACATGCATGTTGGTAGTATAAACATTACATGAAAGTAATGAAATGAGATGCACCAAGATCAGCTTTCATAGGTGATCTTTTACTTCCTTTCTTTGGTTACCTATTTTTTATGAAAGTTACATAATTATATTGTCACAAGCCTCGTTAATTATAACATCGATGTTCTTTTGACATACCATGACTTTGATCAGCATCAGTACGTGTGAATGCAAGTTTGAAAGTCTATCCATTTAATTTCTTCAAATGATAATTTTACTGCTAAGACTTGGTCAAGCAAGTCCGGTTTACTTATTCAATACCAAGTTGCTCCTTCCAATCATGAACTATATAATTTTTCTTCTTTTTTATTTTATTTTAATGAGTGGAGTAGTGGACCTTAAACTGAGATTCTGAGTCATTAAAATTACAAATCATTTGCTTAAAGAATACTTTTCTATAAACTAGTAGGGACTTGCGCTTAGCAGCAATGATAAATATTTTTCATATGATCGAGCTTTTTCTAGTGGTAAAGTTATTTGGTTCCCGTTAAACATGGACAATAGCGAATGAGATCTGTGTGCTTATGATTAAATAAATAAAAGAGATCACCCTTGATTCCTTGAATGATGTATGCGCTTGAGATGAGATAAATAAAACGTACTGTAAATAGTTTTTGACGACGAACTACATTTCCGGATCGGAACTTTTTTCTGTTATGATCAAAGAAATCATAACAGCTACTGTTGTGGTTATGATGCATGAGCATAAGAGTAAGACAGTTAAATACTACTTAAATATTGTTGACTTTTCTAAACTCATACAAAAATGGTTACGCAAATATGTACAATATCATGCTATTTTGTTTGCTTTTAACAATAAAGAGAGTAAGCTAACAATAACTTGACGGGTAGCGTCTAAGCCTTGATTTTCGGATTTGTGATTAATCATCATATCATTATTACGAATTTGAAGAAGGTTTATAAACAAATTTAGAATTTAAATTCCATTTCTTAATATGTTTGGTTGGCAAATGGAATGTAATGAAAATCTTTCAAAATATCATATGTATGGAATTCAGCATTCCATAGCAAAAGTAGGGAGGAATGTTTACAATTACATGGAATTCTATTATGTTTATCATCAAAAATCAATTATTATTATTATTATTATTATTATTATTATTATTATTATTATTATTATTATTATTATTATTATTATTATTATTATTATTATTATTTATTTTTTATTTATTTTTTATTATTTTAATTTAATTTTATTATTTATTTATTATAGATTTTTTTATTTCATTATTATTATTTATTTTTATTACAACATTCTTTTATTTTAGAATTTTATAGAATTATTTTTTATCATTTTTATTATTATTATTATTCAATAATATTTAATGATTACTATTTAATAAAAATTCAATATAAATTAATTTTAATATATTAAATTATATAATATAATTTAAAATTATTATTAATATTATTATTATTATTATTATTATTACACTTAATAAATAATATTTAGTTTATCAATTTTAAACTAAAATAAAATTTTAAATATTTTGATATAATATTGATGCGTGTGATGCGTCGTTGCGGTGTAGCAGTATTAATGTCTACTCAAGTTTTAAATTTATATTTAGCCGACTTATCAATAACACACACACTTAACGAGCAGTGTACCCGGTCAGTATGAATATAATGGTAAGTAGAGTGTCGATCATTAAGAGTGGAACGTATTATCTAATTAACCTAATCAGTATTTTAATGTCCTAAGTTAGTTTTACAACCTAATCTAACAAAAGGGGATTCAGCCTGAGAGACTGGCACAGATTGGTTATATTAAACAGTAAATTAAACTAATGAGCACGAATCAGCGAATAGCATACACGTACACGGATAGATAATTAGAAGCAGAAGAAGGCCTGTCCTGATAGTTAAGTAGCTTGTCACTTGTTTTATTGCTAGTTCTATATGAAGCGTATCGTAATCTTATCTGTCTCATTGGATCTCATTATATCGGCGAGTAAACCCTTAATGATCACTTATGTCTATCCTATTTATCCAAAGACGTCAGCTAAATAGGCGAGGAAGGGGTATGGCAGCCCAAGCAAGACTCAGCTAGACACAGAGGTTATCAAAGCACTAATATAAGTCACAAAAAACATCATCATATAGACTTTAATTGATGGGAAAGCAATTTTAAGGGGAGCAGTATGGTGGCCACAAGCCCATCAATCCTGATGAATTAAAGCGTACTATTACAATAAAACAAAACTACTTAATGAATTAAATACATGCAGGACCTTCTTACAACTCTAACATCTTCGTTTGGGGCGTGTCTAGTGTTGCTTCTTCGACTGAGTTCGTCTCCTTAGGGTTATGTTGCACACAAAATTCGTCTAGGTCTTGGGGTATTTATAGTTTCTATCTGAGGGCTCGATGCGGCGCATTGAGTAAGTAGATGCGGCGCATTGACTTAACTTCGCGTGGGGTCCAAGATTAATATATTCTGGAATATTCGTACACCGTCTTCAGATGCGGCGTATCTTGATTCTTGTATCCGGCGCATGTCCTTCAGTATCTTGGATTGTATCTGGTGAAGTCTTGATAGTGATACGCCGTATGTCAGAAGTGTAATGCGGCGTATCTGGAGTAGAACGAGCTTGATCTTCTTCGTTGACCAAAGTTTCATATGCGGCGCATGATAGAATTACATGCAGCACATTCTTCAAAGTCAGGCAATGGTCTTCGAATTCATCTAAGTACCATATTGCGGCGTATTTGTTGAGATAGATACGGCGCATCTTCTGGATTTCAGTAGACTTTTGACATCTCGCTTGTTTTGCTCCATAATTAGTCCAAAATCGCCAAGTTTCACCTATTGCTTGTTTTTACCTGAGAATTAGTAAAGTAGACATTAAAGTACGATTCTCATAAATAATATAGTAAAACAAGTTAAATAAATAGGATAAATGATGATAATAATATGTACTTATTTGAGTTCATCAAATATCCCCCCACTTGAACTTTACTTGTCCCCAAGTAAATCTTAGATTTAATCTTATGAAAATGTATCCTAATATTCGTTTGATCATAATCACACAACCAAACACTTAACGAAGTAGAAACAAAATAATTTTTCAATATAAAAACAATTCTAAATCGTTTAGTTGCTTAGTCGTGACGAATATTCTATCATAAGCTTGACAAGTATACGCATCTCCCCCACTAAAGCCAAGGAGTAACAAGTCTAAAGCAGTAAAAAATAAAGGTTTTGAGGCTTAAGGGTTGAACCTAGCTTCGTTCATACATCTCCTGCATAAACTTAGTAGACTGCTAGCGCGAGTCTTCGTCGCTTCAACTAACGGATGGTCACTAGTGCACTTCTTGGATCGCTGGCGCGTTATTTGCATAACGGATGGTCACCAAGTCACACATTAGATCGCTAGCGCGCTAGTCAATTAATCTAATACTCGGATGGTCACTACCTTATTCATACATTTAATATTCTCACTTAGCCATTATCATATCCTGATGATCGAAAGCTAACAACGAATATAACAATACGGTCGAGTAGGGATAACATTTAGGAAATAAATTGGTGTAAAATAAAAAAAATATACAAACAAATAGATTAAAATCCTAAGTGTGGTTAATTACTTTCTCAACCATCCCATGAATAAGACTCATATCATTGAATAACTCACGCTTTTGACTCATGTAACTCACGCTTTAGATAGACACGAATTATACTCAACAAAATCTTAAACAAAGAATAATCCTTAGTTGGCGTTCCCATAACGGCCAACTCCCATTCAATCCATAAATATAATACAACAACAAATAGTGGTGATATCTCCCACTTAATACAAAACTTTACATTAGTTGGTTAAATAAACTTCCAACTTCTTCTCTTTCTTTTTCTTTTCTATTTTTTCGATTTTTTTAATAAGTGTAAAATTTCACAACTTTTTTTATCACGATTTTTCCGCATAATTTTTCCATACTTTTTATAACTTTCAGAAATAACTGTAATAGTGAAAGTAGTAAACACACGAAAAATAAACTAAAATTATACAATATGTATTTTCACTCCAATTGCATTGTACAATTTCCCGACCTAACCAAAGATAATGAATTACGCACGCGAACACAGATAATGTAAGGAAACACACTTTGCCTAAAGTAACTAATCACGGACTTTGATGAGTGTGTAAATACTCATCATTTTTGTCTTATATGAACTGCCAAAACATCCAAAAACACCCAAATATGCATCAAAATACTGAAAATATCCCAGGGTTGTGTTTTATATGTTTTAGATGCAAAATGTTTGAAAACAAATGAAAAACGAACAAAGTTTGCACAATTGGCAGTTTCAGTCCCTCAACTTTCAAAACTTGTCAAATCTAGTCCCTAAGCATTAATTTTGAAAGAAAAGTCAACCAAAGTCCTTAGAAAATCACAAGTTGTCATAATTAGTCCTTTGATGAAAAGTTTCAAAAGTTTACAAGTTTAGTCCCTGAACTTTGCAAAAGTGTCAAAAATAGCCCCTGGGATTAAAATCTTTTGGAAAATAACAATTATGGTCCTTGTATTATGAAACATTGGCAAAAATAGTCCTTGGGTGAAAAGTTTGGTGAAATTACATAATTGGTCCCTCAAGTTTCAAAGTTGGCAGAAAAGGTCCCTGGAAATCTCAAAAGTGGAAAAAGTCAACAAAGGTCCTCACACTATTCACATTTGGCAAAATTCACCCTTGGAATAACTTTGGAGAGTTGACAAAACCAGTCCCTAAAAATCCAAAAATACAATTTTGGTCCTTGTTATATCTACAAACCAAACCGGACCCTTTGTATTATAAACCCAAACAATCACAAACCCAAATCCAAAACAAGCCCAACACACCCTTCCCTTGGCCCTTTTTCTTTTCTGTGGCCCAATACCCTTCACTGGCCTAACACCCCTTAGTTATAACTAATTCAAACACCCCCCGTTCCCACCTCTCCCCTTTTCCCTCCCACTTGCCTGCAACACCATCACATCCACCACCCCCCACCATGTCCACTATTCCCACCGCCCAAACCACTCAACTTCTCCCCTCACCTCAGCATTTAATGCCACCACCCCCCTATTGCAGCAAAATGCCAAATTGGTATCAAACCAATTTTGGCGCCAAAATGGATAAACGGCCAAGATTGCTTCTGCTCATCCAAAGGCTAGGATTATTGATGGGAAATGATCACAGGACCTCCACAAGCCCTAATTTTCAAGTATAAAAGAGAGAAGAATCAAGAGAAGAAGTGTGTAGTCACTTAGTCATAAGTTAGTGTCGAATTAGCTTAATTTCAGTTTTTAGTTGTAAAATTTGCTTTCAAAAGCTTGTAATCTATTTCAATATTGTAATTTAATCTTTTGGTAATCAAAAATTCAAGTATTTCAGTCTTAATTTAGTTTCTCATTGCAATTCACATTTTCTGTTTTGACTTTAATCATGTTCTAAGATTAATGTTACTGTGTCATAAGCTCACTTAGGTTAGTATTAATCATAAGAAAACATAAAAAAGATAAAAAGATTCAGTAACAAATAATCACAGGGTACCTTTGCATATTGACTGTGGAAAGCTTTGGAAGTTGCTTACAATGGAGGGGCAAGATGGACTTTTACCTAGCTTCTCTTTGATAAGCTAGGAGCTTGTTGAGCATAAAGAAACTCTAGTAAAGCTAGAGCTAAGGTTTTCTATTTTCAAGTTTTAAAAATTCCAAGTTTTAGTGTAATTTTCCATTTTACTGTATTAGTGCTTATCATTGCTTATCTCTGTGCTTTTTGTGCTTATTTAGTGTTTGTTAGTTATATTATTTGTTGGATCGTTATACTCTGACCAAACTATTTTATATAGCTTGTTAAAGGTTTAGCAGTCTTGGATAAATCCTAAACTACTAATAATGAAACACTGAAATAGTCTGTTTAAGTATGCGGAATTACTTAACTAAGCTAAGAAGAATAACAAACTTCAACGATTATATTAATCACCTTGAATCTGCTTATAGAATACAGACTTACAAACAACCCTAATATCTCTAATATCGAACTTTAGCTTTTCTCTCTAAAATCGTATATCTAACTAATATCGACCTAGGGATCCTTTTATAGACACAAGGAAAACCCTAGTCGGTTTACAATACTTGTACGACAAGTAAACTAACTCTAATTTAGAATATTCTAGACTTTACATAATATTCCTTAAATTAATCTCTAATATCGTCAGTCTTTATCCTTTAGCAGTACTTTGACTTTATCCAACGAGCAGTACTTTGATCATGAGCAGTACTTTGACTTTATCCCTTCAGCAGCACTTTGATGTCCAGCAGTACTTTGATCTTTATACCCCAACAATCCTCCCTTAACTTGAATTCTACTTGTTTGATTTCAAGTTTCCATGTGTAAGCTTTATCTTCAAGAAAAGGTTGTTTCTTTGAAAATCATACTCGTTGTTTTGTTATCATCAACATGTAGTATCTGCAATCTTCATCAGCAACAATTCTTTGTCTTTATAGCAACTTAAATTTCTTCTCAGCTACTCAGCAACATAAGATACATCAAATCATGTTAAGTTTCATACTATTCTCATCACTTCCAGGTGTATTAACTCCCTGTGAGGAGGTGAATCAATTGAAAATTAATGGATTTTGATGTCTCTTTACCAAAGCCATGTAACTCTGGAGTAAGCAATGTTTAGGTTAAGTAAACGCATGGTACATTGATAACCATATGATTTTTAAGCAAATCATCAGCTATGCAACGGATTTGAGTGTCTTACGCAATAGCGTTTGCTTTTGGACTAGCTAGCTTCTTTTATAGCAACTACCATGGTGAATAATTAACCATATGAATGGATTTTCCACAGCTTTAACGCCGACAGCCCATTTTCTTGTGTGGCTAGTCAACTCTTCACTTATACCAGATATGGTGAGATTGAAATCGCATACAATTTTTAGTAAAATTGTCAACTAAAAGTGGATTTGATTATCACTATCCAGAGCCGTACCCTCCAATGATGAGTCAAAACTCTTTCTTGTCTGTTAAACATGGTGAGTGTGAATACCATTTGTTGTGTAGCACGAAGTACTAACCACCATGTTCATTTCCCCCAAAAACAATTTGTTGCTGTAAACATTTGTGCTTCAAGAAGTATTTTGCACATGACAAAAATTATTATTTCAAAAAGACTTTACTGGTTTTAGGCTGCAAGCAGTACTTTGTGAAAGTACTGTTTGATCAGCAGTACTTTGAATAAAGTACTTGTTTATTCAAAAGATTTTAAACAATTTAGATCATACCAGTAATTATTAATCATCATCCTTCAAAATTGTCCAATTGATGAACAAGTTTATCACCATTAGAGCAGTTTCATCCTCTTGCTCTACTTCCATACCATGATCCAGCATCCTCATCATCAAATCTCTTGTAAGAGGATATCTCCTTTCTGCTAGCATATAGATCATAGTACCATCTTCCAATTCTAAGACATGTACACCGGCATTTGCAAAGAATCTCCAACTTTGAATCTCCCAGACTTCTTGATTCTTCCAAATTGTTGGGTTTATTATTGATTTGATGATACAAAACAAGAAGAATGAAACATGAAGGGCTTAAAGTGACAAGAAGGAATTCTACAAAAGATGGGAAGGACTTGCTTGCAAAAGAAGTTTTATTTATTAGTCCTTCGTAGTATCTTGTAAACCCTATATGTCTCTAGTATATAAAGAGACATAGGGTCATTAGTTTCATTGTACGTACAAGATGTAAACCTCAAAGGTGTGTGTGTGTGTGGGAACCTAGGCGTAGGGATTGGGGAGAACATGTTCTACTTGATCAAGGTAGAACATGTTAATTGGTTTGTATGTTAGAGTAGAGATGATGACGAAGTAAACCTTGTTGATAATAATAATATTCTTTATGTTATTCCGCTGTGCTTATTATTATCATTGTGCTTAATGCTATCCTAGATTAAAAGGTTTAACAGCCTAGAGCCCGTAACGATCACAAGTTCTATGAAGTGCTGGGTTCCTACACAAACATCATCTGTACTTGTCTCTTCTGTTTCCCACATTGTAGTTAGATCTCCCAGCAACACTATACCAATTCCTTTGAGTGGAATGTGTTTAAAATGAGCTTGAATCTGTTGATGTAGATGGAACAGATCTTCTCTGTCTATAAGGTGCAACACATCTACCAACAAATTAAATGCTCTGAAGCTGTCATCTTCTCTATGGAAAACAAAATAATCTCCTTCTTTTTTAGATTCAATAACCTCCAAATCTGAAATCTTAGCCTTTGTAGCAATAACTTCTTCTGACTTAGGAAGCTCAAAATCAACAACTCTTAAGTAATTTCTCAGTTCATCAACTGTATTAGCTCTTAATTCCACTTCAGACTTAGACTTATTTGATGACTGTGATTTAGTTGTTGTTCTTTTCCTTTTATTACCAAATTCCATCATCTGTTTTCCTTCTTCAGTTTCATAACCAATAATGCCAGCTACTTGTCTTCGATATTCTTCTCTGACAGCATTATATAAATCCTTCATTTCTTGATACTTCAACTTCTGTAAACCTTTGTATCCACGACCTTTCAAATAACTCATATAAAAATTTCTTTCTTGGGCTTTTGTCATTTGTCTTTTTGGTTGAATAACCATCTCTCTTTCTTTTACAAACTCAGCATCAAGTTCTGCTTGTAACTGTTTAGCAGCTTCTTCACCTTTAGCTTCTTGAATAGCTCTTATTTGTGCTAAAGAGAATTCCTTCTTCTTCTTCTTTTTCTCTGGTTCTACCAAGATTCCTTTCCCTTTGTCTTTAGGATCAGTTTCTTCAGTAGGTTGAGGAGAAGATTGTGCTTGAGTATGTTCAACTTCTTGAATAACAATGCCTCTAGGTCTGGATATACTCATCATAATCTCAGCAATAGTATCATCATCACTATTGGTGGATTTTCTAATCTCTTCTTCCTGAACTGGATTAGATGGACCCACATCTTCTTCAAAATTTAAGGTCCTTGGTGTAATAAGAGACTGCCTCATAGTACCTTGAGCAGTATCTTGAGCAAGACCAACATTAGTACCTTCCAAGTCCAATTCTTCTGTATCACCACTTCTGACTTGAATATCAGCTTCTTGAAGATTTATTTGCTCAGTCTCATCACTCTTTCTTTCAGCAGTATCTTGATGAGAAATTTGTTCTTCAAGTGGTGTCTGTGACATATTAACAGCATCTTGATCAATAGCATCAGTACTTTGATCAACAGTCTTTTCTTCCACAGTCTTTTCATTCAGAACTGTATTTTCATTAACAGTATCTTGAAAAACAACATCTTCATTCAAATTCACATCTTCCTTATTCCTCCCCAATGTGAATGAAGATAGCTTTCT
>LBNU01010473.1:180582-193942 GCA_014162995.1 Artemisia annua
AATGTCAGTGACATACTTATCTTGACTTATAAAGATGCCAGTACTTGACTGTTTAACTTGAAGCCCCAAAAAGAAAGTTAACTCACCCATTGAACTCATTTGAAATTCTTTCTGCATAAGTTCTTCAAACTCTTTCACCATGGACTGTTTTGTAGCTCCAAAGATAATATCATCCACATATACCTGAACAAGCATGATATCCTTTTTGTCTCTTTTTATGAACAAAGTCTTATCAATGGCTCCTCTCCTATAGCCATGTTGTACCAGAAAGTTTGAGAGTCTTTCATACCAAGCTCTAAGGGCTTGATGAAGACCATACAATGCTTTGACAACTTTGTAGACTTTGTTGGGATGCTCAGGATCTTCAAAACCAGGAGGTTGTTTAACATAAACCTCTTCTGTAATCTTGCCATAAAGAAAGGCACTCTTTACATCAATTTGATAGACTGGAAATCTCTTATAAGAAGCAAAAGCAAGGAACAGTCTGATTGCTTCAATTCTTGCTACAGGAGCAAATACTTCATCATAATCCACTCCTTCTTCCTGTCTATATCCTTGTGCAACCAATCTTGATTTGTTCTTGATGACATTACCTCTTTCATCTCTTTTGACTCTAAAGACCCATCTTGTACCAATTACCTTCATGCCATCAGGTAAATCACATAAGACCCAAACTTCTTGAAGCTTAAACTTTAGAAGTTCTTCTTGCATAGCTTCAACCCAGCTTTCTTTAGTTAAAGCTTGAGCTACATTCTTGGGTTCTTCTTGAGAGATGAAACAAGCAAATAAACAAGTCTGTTGATCCTTATGGTTCATCCTATTCTGCTTATAAACAAAGCTAAGCAAAGCATTATGGGGCTTGATGGTATTTTTAGCTTTAGATCTTGTAAAAATACCAGAATTAGGAGAACCAATAATTTTATTTGTAGGATGATTCTTATGTACTCTTGAAGTGTGAGTAGTTGGTACAGTAAGATCATCTTCCAAGTTTGTGAAATCAGGACCTTGTTGAGAGAAAATTCCATCATCTTGTAGCTCATCATCTGATTCTTCAAAAGGAGGCATGGATGAATCAGGCCAATCATCAGTATTTGTCCAAGTGTTTGAAGTAGCCCCCTAGAAGTACTCTCAAATGAAGCAGCAGTACTTTGATCCAAAGTGCTGTTGTCCAAAGTACTGTCAGATGAATTTTTAGATTTTCCCTTTGTCTTCTCTGCTTCATAAGCTCGTCTTTGTTCATCCTCATAGGACTTTGCAAGTGTTTCTTCAAACAGCATCCTATTGAGTTCATCTTGAATGGCTTGATCTTCATCAGAGATTATGGGAGTTGAATCATCAGTACTTTGTGTTTCAACAGTACTTTGCTTCTTGTTAATAGGAATAGACTCTGTATCTTGATCAGCTGTAGAACTTGCATTAACACCATGAACTATGAATGAGATGGAGTGGGAGCAGAGTCTGTATGTTCAGATGCATCCTCTGAATCTTCATGAGCAGCATCTCTAACAACTTGTGCTACCTCCAACATGTAAGCAGTGAGAGGTGTATTCCTACCAGAAAATTTAGCACTCTTGGTGGCCATGAAGGTAAAAACCTTATCTGGAAGAGAAACAACTGGCAAGAATTCTTGTGGTTTAGAAACACCCTCAAGCTGTTTATTCAAGAAAACCTGTAGGAACCTAGAATACATCAAGAATAGAGAACCATTCTTGATGTGCTTAAGCATACCATCAAGGATCATCCAAGAAAAATTGAATGGCTGATTTGTAGCTAGTCCTACCAAGGCAGAGGCTATTGATTTGGGAAATTCATTCCAAGCAGTACTCTTGTTGCTTAGACAATGAAGTAGGACATGGATCAAATATTTCCAATGAGGACTGAATAAGGGTTTTTCAAAATTTAGCTTGCTTAGTGAACCCTCATATCCAATATCCCTAAGTGTATCCCAAAGTACCTCTTTAGCAAAACAAGCAGTACCTTCTTCATCATTAAACTGAAGGTCTGTTCTGATAGAATCCTCTGTAATGCGAATACTGCGCCCAGCAACCTTTGCTGTAATAAACCAAGCATCCATCTCCTCCCATCCAGCTTTAGCAGTAGCCCAAAACTGTTGAATCCAAGGTGCAATAACATCTGGATTGACCAAAATAGCATAATTGATTGACGACCCTGTGAAAAAATCAATTATATCATGAAAATCAACATTCAATTCCGTTTTATCCAGGTTGGCTACCATATTGTGACGATTACAAGTGGAATGAGCCATTGGTGTAGGATTGAGAAAGTTATTGAGATAACGGCGAAGGTAATGTGTGTAGAAAGTGGAGTGTTAGTTATAAAGAAAGAGAAAAGTTCGGTAGGGTTAAGTAAATATGGGTAAGATTTAAAAATCAGATCCCAATAAATACTCAATCTGTTATTTTTATCCCTTATTTCTTTCCAATAAATTAAATAAGTGTTACCACATTTTTTGACCGTTGTATAATAACAGTACTTCCACGTCAGCATAACAGTACCTTCATATAGCCGTGGAGCAGTACTTTCAGCATCCAGAACCCAATTGCCTATAAAAAGACTCTTCAGTCACCTTCCTTCATCACAAAAGCATATCAAAAACTTATCTTCATCTTTCAAAACCATAACTTCACCATGAGCAACTTTCCATTGGTGTATATCTCATCAGATGACTCAAGTGACACAGAAATTGAGTTTAACTTTGACTCTGATTCTGATTCAGACTCAAAACCAGGATGGAGTGATTACTTTCCTCCAATGGCATCAAGCTCAAACCAGAAAAACTCCAAGAGAAAGGCACCAACTGCTGCTCCAGCTACAACATTATCCCAAGAACTGCCAAGAGCCTTGAACCAAGCTTTAGAGACTGCTCTGAAGAACTTGAAGATTCCTGTGGAAGAGAAGCCTGCAAGACTAGAGAAACCTCCAATGCAAGTGCTTTTCCTCCCTTGTCCAAAGATGCAAGCAGTTTTTGATGAAAAGAGGAAGCAAGCTCAGAAGGCAAAACACAACTATCAGGGCAAAGGGAAAAAGCCAATGGAGTAGTGGAATGGAGTAGATAGATGTAGGCTGATGTAGAATGATGTAGACCAGTACTTTATCTCTTCTTATGTAACGACTGTTGTTTTATGAAACAGCAGTACTTTGGTAGCACTTGTAATCTTTTTATGAATAAAAGCATCAGCCTCCCCTTAAATCATAACCAACTATTAATGCCTCCCCTCAAAAATAGCTTAGAGATTTATCATTCCAATACTCACCACTAAATGCTTAAATCTTGTAATATCAAAACCTTTTGTGAGTAAATCTGCCACATTATCATCTGTATGAATCTTGACAACATTAATTAGTCTATGCTCATAGCAATCACGAATAAAATGATGCCTTATCTGAATGTGTTTGGTCTTGGAATGGTAAACTGGATTCTTCACAATACATATTGTACTCGCATTATCAATGTTGATAGGAGTATTCTTGAAATTGAAACCATAGTCCAAGAGTTGATTTTGCATCCATAGAACTTGTCCACAACAACTTGCAGCTGCAACATATTCAGCTTCTGTAGATGAGGTTGCTGCAATTGTTTGTTTCTTACATTGCCAAGAAACTAATCTTCTTCCAAGATATTGACATCCACCAGTGGTTGATCTTCTATCAAAGTTATCTCCAGCATAGTCACTATCTGAAAAAGCTTCCAAATGAAAAGGTGACTCCTTAGGATACCACAATCCTAGTTTAGGTTGAAACTTGAGATAAGCAAAGATCCTTTGAACAGCATTCATGTGTGAAACCTTGGGTGAAACTTGATATCTTGCACATAAGCATACTGCAAACATAATATCAGGTCTTGATGCAGTTAAGTACATGAGACACCCAACCATTGATCTGTAAAGCTTGACTTCCACTGGTTTTCCATCTTCATCCTTGCCAAGTGAATTTAATGATTTAATGGGTGTTGTTACTGGCTTGAGAGTGTGAAGATTAAATTTCTTAAGAATGTCAGTGACATACTTATCTTGACTTATAAAAATACCAGTCTTTGTCTGTTTAACTTGAAGTCCTAAAAAGAAAGTCAATTCACCCATTGAACTCATCTGAAATTCTTTCTGCATAAGTTCTTCAAATTCTTTCACCATGGATTGTTTTGTAGCACCAAAAATAATATCATCCACATAAACTTGAACTAGCATGATATCCTTTTTGTCTCTTTTAATGAACAAAGTCTTATCAATGGCTCCTCTCCTATAGCCATGTTGTAATAAGAAGGTTGATAGTCTCTCATACCAAGCTCTAGGGGCTTGATGAAGACCATATAAAGCTTTAACAACCTTGTAGACTTTGTTTGGATGTTCAGGATCTTCAAAACCAGGAGGTTGTTTCACATAAACCTCTTCTGTAATCTTTCCATAGAGAAAAGCACTCTTAACATCCATTTGATAAACTGGAAATCCCATAAAAGAAGCAAAAGCAAGAAACAATCTTATAGCTTCAATTCTTGCAACAGGAGCAAAGACTTCATCATAATCAACTCCTTCTTCTTGTTTGTAACCTTGGGCAACCAGTCTAGCTTTGTTCTTTATCACATTTCCTCTTTCATCTCTTTTGACTCTGAAAACCCATCTTGTACCAATTACCTTCATTCCATCAGGTAAATCACATAAGACCCAGACTTCTTGAAGTTTAAACTGAAGAAGTTCTTCTTGACAGGCTTCAACCCAACTTTCTTTGGATAATGCTTCCTTTATGCTTTTGGGTTCTTCTTGAGAGATGAAACAAGCAAATAAACAGGTCTGTTGATCTTTATGGTTCAACCTGTTTTGCTTATGAATAAAGCTAAGTAAAGCATTTTGAGGCTTAGTTATGCTTTTAGCTTTTGATCTGGTAAGAATACCAGAAGTTGGAGAACCAATGATCTTATTGGAAGGATGATTCTTATGTACCCTTGAAGTGTGAGTAGTTGGTACATTAAGATCATCTTCCAAATTTGTTGAGTCAGGACCTTGTTCACCAAAAATCCCTTCATCTTGGAGCTCATCATCTGATTCTTCAAATGTAGGCATGGATGAATCAGGCCAATCTTCAGTGTTTGTCCAAGTATTTGACTTGATTCCCCCAGAAATCTCTTCATCATAATTAGCAGTACCTTGATCCAAAGTACTGGGATCCAAAGAACTGTTCTTCTTAGAAGATTTTTCTTTTGTTTGTTCTGCTTCATAAGCTCTTCTTAGATCATCTTCATAAGACTTTGCAAGTGTTTCTTGAAAAAGCATCTTATTTAATTCATCTTGTATTGCTTGATCTTCATCAGATACTGTTTTACTTGACTCATCAGTATCTTGCTTATCAGCAGCAGCACCTTGTTCTTTGTCAGCATCTGTAGGACTGTGATTGACACCATGAACTATGAACTGTATATTTTCATCTTCTGAATGAACAACTTGATTCTCCTCCCTAACAGGCACATAGTTCATCGAAGGAGTCAAAATATCAAGATCAAACATCCAATCAGGACCTTTACCTTTCTGATTTGGTTGATCTTCAAGGAATTCAACATGAAGACAGTCTTGAACCTTCTTGGTAACCTTGTTGTACACCCGAAAACCTTTACTGTTTGTAGAATAGCCCAAAAGATATCCTTCATCAGACTTACCTTCAAATTTTCCCAAATTGTCAATGGTATTAAGGATAGTAAGAGGACATCCAAAAGGTTTCATAAAGCTGATACTAGGTTTTCTGTCCATCAATAACTCATAGGGTGTTTTCATCTGAGGTTTTGTGATAGAAACTCTATTCAAAACATAGCAAGCAGCACTTACTGCCTCAGCCCAAAATTGAATAGGTAAGAGTGAGTCTGCTAACATGGTCCTTGCAGCTTCTATCAAGGTTCTATTCTTTCTTTCTGCAACTCCATTCTGCTGAGGAGTTCTAGCAATACTGAATTCCCTCTTAATTCCTTTATTAGCACAAAAATCATCCATAAGCTTGTTCTTGAACTCAGTCCCATTGTCACATCGAATACCTTTAACCTTTCGTCTTAGTTGATTTTCCAGGGAGATAATTAAATCATGAACAACATCAAAAGTCTCATCTTTGAATCCCAAGAAAAAGACCCAACTAAAACGACTGCAATCATCTGTTACAACTAAGCAGTACTTCTTCTTGTTAAGGCTTGAAACAGAAACAGGTCGAAATAAATCCATATGCAACAGCTCCAAAGGTTCTCTAACTGTTCTTTCCCCAAGCTTCTTACATGAAGCTTTATGCTGTTTACCTTTCTTGCAAGCTAAACATGAATGATCAGTTTTGAAAGTTTTGGAAGGTAAACCTCTAACCAAGTTGCCTTTGACCAGCTTATTGATGTTCTTGAAATTCACATGACCTAGTCTTCTGTGCCATAGATGTGCTTCTTCAAGTGTTGCCTTTGCTATCAAACATGTAGCTTTCTCAGAGATAATATTCTTCATATCAATACTATACACATCATTGTGTCTTGGTGCCCTCAAAATCACCAAGTTTTCATCCTCAAACTTAAACTCAGGGGATAGAATAAGACACTCTGTATCAGTGAACAATACAGGGTACTTCTTGTCACATATCTGAGAAACTGATAAGAGATTGAACTTGAGCTCTTTCACAAAACGAACATTTTCAAAATCAATCTTTCCTGTCTTGATGGTTCCTTTTCCAGTAATTCTTCCTCCAGTAGCATCATCCCCAAAAGCAACTTTTCCTCCAAAGTATGGCCTAAAATCTGACAGAATCTCCTTTTCTCCTGTCATGCTTCCAGAGCAACCACTATCAACAATTAAATGATCTTTAAGCTCCTCTTCTGGGTTGCCCTGCACAATAATAAGAAAGTTAGTTTCTTTTAGGAACCCAAGCCATTACTGACTTGTGTTCCCCTTGTGGAGTCACATACTTAAAATCTTTAAGTATGTAATTCCCACTATCTTTTAAAACATGATCAATAACTTTCTTTTGTTCAAAAACTTGATCTTTGTTAGAAAAACAACTTTCTTTTACAACAGCATGTTCTTTTTCACCCACACTTTCTGAAAGTACTGGTTTGTCCCCAGCAGTACTTTCCTTTTTGACCCACATAGTTTTAACTTTTTGGGTTGAGGTCTGTGGTTTAGGTACTCTTTTGTAAGGCCTCTTAGATGTAGAAAAATTGGTATCATGGCCAGGAGCTCGTTTTGAAACATTGAGTCTTACATGAGCAGTACCTTTATTAGGTGAAAATCTCCTAACAGTACTTTGAGAGAATACTGTTTGTGGCCTACCAGTACCTTGAAAAGAATGACCTGAAGGTACTGGTTGTTTGGAAAAAGTTCTTTTCTGTTGAGGGTACCTATATGATTCAGTGAAATTACTATGGTTGACCCTTCTAGAATAATTCCAAACAGGTTTGGGTGAAGCTGGTGTAGTAACTGTTGGCCTATGTTGTGCAGATTTGGTCTTTGGGTATTGACTTAAGTAATTTGAATGCAGGGTACAGTCTTTTATCAAATGATTAGGACTATAACAAACAAAACACAATTTTTGATTCATTGACCCAAATCCAGATCTTTGAGGAGTATACCCAAGACCAGTGTGACTTCTAGGTGAATAATGAGAAGAGTTTCTAAAGTTAGCAGTATGTTGGAAAGAATTCTTTGAGGGAACTGCTGAGTGACTAGCAGTCCTTTGATTAAAGTGAGAAAATACTGCTGGTTTTGAAAAAGGTTTAGAGAAACTCTTATCATTAACATTATTCCCTGATCCCCTAGTATTCCCATGATTCTTAAGAATCTCAACTTTGACTTCAGATGAACCTGGATTAGATTGACCCTTAAGTTTATTCCTAAACTCTAGATTGTCTACTCCATAACAAGAAACATCTTTCCTAGGTGGTTGAAAACTTCCAACAGCATGAGGAACTGCATGATACCCCTCATCTTTCTTAAATTCAGGAGGTGTTGGGCTTATGGGTTCCTCACTACTAGATCTGTTTTCTTCTGAGCAAGTTTCAAATTCACTAGTTGAGAGTTCCTCTGAACTTTCTTGTTCCTTATCACTAGTTGGGTTCTCTTCTGAACTACTATACTCAACACCATAACCTAGTCCTGTTTTAATATGTGCTCTTCTTTGTTTTTCACAAAAACTAGCATGTGTAAGACCAGCTTCTTTCCAACTAGCAAGTTTATCTAACAAAGCATCTCTTTCTTTAGTCATCTTTTCTAATTCAGACACCTTACATCCTAACTTCCATTCACTTAGTTTTAATTGATAATCCTGTTGCTTATATTGTTCTGCCCAAGCTACTTCATTGTTTTCATGTGTTATTATTTTGGCTTCCATTGACTCTAAAGTCAATTGATAACCAAGCACTTCAGTCCTAGCTTTATTATGTTTATCTCTTTCAGACACATAGTCATTAAGTAGCTTTTGATAAACATTATTACACTTAGAGCATACCTCAGTAGCAGTAGGTGAAGTAGGTGAAGTAGCAACCAAAGCCAGCAGAACAGGTTCATCTTCACTTTCCATGCTCCAATCAAAGCCTCCAAGATCTTCAGTAGAATCCAAAGCAAGACATCCTGGTTCCTCATCAAAAGCTGTGCTCCAATCAAATTCCTCCATTGCAACCATAGACAGAGTGACTGGTTCATCATCAAATTCAGTACTCCAGTCAACCTCTGATAGATTTTCTTGAGCCACTAAAGCTTTTGGTTTTGGTTCAGGAACTTCCTTGATTTCAATCTGGGTTTTGGGTTTCTCAATCATCCTGTTTGCTTGATACTTAGCAAACTTGCATTCCCTTGCAAAGTGTCCAGTCCTTTGACAATTGAAGCATTCAATCTTAGACTTATCAAATGCTATACCCTGTTTGGCTTTGAAATCAATGCCTCTTCCTGTTTTCTTCATGAACTTCTTGATCCTAGCAGTAATCATAGCAACTTGCCATCTGATGTCAATTTCTTCAAGATCATCTTCTTCAATCTGCAGCAGATCTTCTTCATAGGTAACAGGTAAAGTGGCTTGCTGAGCAAAGAATGAGCACACAACATCATCACAATTGATGTTGTTTGAGGGTGGTGGAGTGGTAGTGGTCATTGTTGTGTAAACATCACCAACAGTACTTTGTACAGGATAAGCAGTACTTTTAGTGGAAGTACTGCTTGTTTTTGCAGATGACACAAAAGCAATATTGTGTGAGGTTGAACCAGATTTACCATTCATCTCATGCTCATACACCTTCAAGTTATTGTAGAGATCATCAAAGTCCATAGTAGCCAAATCAGGTTGACCTCTGATCATAGTAGCAATGACATGCCAGATAGATGGTAGACTCCTTAGAAACTTCAAGTTTGCATCTTCAGTAGATATATCTACACCATGTATCTCTAGCATGCTGAGAAGATTTTGAAATCTCTCATAAGCAGCATCAAGCCCTTCTCTTTCTCCAACAGTAAAAGTTTCAAACTGCTGCTTCAACAAACTTCTGTGCATCTTCTTGGAAGCATCATTACCTCCAAATCTTGTCTTGATAGCAGCCCATAATTGTTTTGCATCCTTAGCATTGTGAAACTTTAGCAGGTGACCATCAGGTATAGCAGACAACAGTATGTTGAGAGCTTTGTCTTGATTCCTTTTCACAGTAGCAGATAGTTGTTGCTGAGGTGGTTTGGGTTGTCCCTCAACTACTACAGGTTCTTCAAGAACTTGATTGCCATTGACAATGATATCCCAGAGTGCAGAGTCAGTGATAGCAATGTACTGCCTCATCTTCATGCTCCATAGATCATATTCACCCTTCTTGACTATAGGAATTCGAACAGTGGTGATGGATGGCATTGGTGTAGGTTCAGGTGTCGACATCTTGTAGGGTTGGTTTAGAAAATCGATTTGGTTTAAGGTTTCTTCTTAATCAGAGTTTCCACACAAGCTCTGATACCACTTGTTGGATCGTTATACTCTGACTAAACTATTTTATATAGCTTGTTAAAGGTTTAGCAGTCTTGGATAAATCCTAAACTACTAATAATGAAACACTGAATTACTCTGTTTAAGTATGCGGAATTACTTAACAAAGCTAAGAAGAATAACAAACTTCAACGATTATATTAATCACCTTGAATCTGCTTATCGAATACAGACTCACAAACAACCCTAATATCTCTAATATCGAACTTTAGCTTTTCTCTCTAAAATCGTATATCTAACTAATATCGACCTAGGGATCCTTTTATAGACACAAGGAAAACCCTAGTCAGTTTACAATACTTGTACGACAAGTAAACTAACTCTAATTTAGAATATTCTAGACTTTACATAATATTCCTTAAACTAATCTCTAATATCGTCAATCTTTATCCTTTAGCAGTACTTTGACTTTATCCAACGAGCAGCACTTTGATCATGAGCAGTACTTTGACTTTATCACTTCAGCAGCACTTTGATGTCTAGCAGTACTTTGATCTTTATACCCCAACATTATTGCTTAAAGTATTAGGCTTGTTCAGTGATTTTCACTTGTACTCAAAATCTCATTTTCATTGTCAAAATAGCATTAGTGATCATCTTGGTTATTACATGATCTTAAGTGGTTAGGTTTCATTATCTCAGTCATGATCACTCATTTGTTTTGAAAATCAAAACTAGTTCAGTAAAGAGGTTGTTTGGATTTGCTGTCATATCTGTGATCCTTTGTGTTATTGTTGTGGCTCTGTGTTGTTTCATGTTTCTTTAGTGTATCTTAGAACATTTGAACCATAAAAACCAGTGCTTGTTTTGTCAAAAGTCAAAATAGCTTTTAATCTCATTTCATTGATAATTTGTCAAAAGTTCTAAGTCCAAATCTCATCAAATCTATTCACAAGTGTTTGTTTAGCTTAATTCAATCTTATTATAGTCTAATATAACATATTCAGTGAGTAAATCAAGATCAAAACTCATAAAAGTCAAACTCTTAGTGTTTTCTCAAAAGTCAAAATTGCATACTCAGTGAAATGGTCAGTTTTTCTTTTTGATCTGTAGGATTCAATAAAGATTGGAAATCCAAACCAATTGTTGTTTTGTAATATTTTGTTGCTTGGTAACATATTTCAAAAAGAAAATTCCATTTTGGAATCCATTTGCTTATAGATAAGCAGTGTCAAAGTTGACCCTTTTGTCTGTGACCTCCCCTGTGCACAGCTTTTTCATCTAAGTTCATAAGCTTCCATAGAGCTTATTAGTGGGCCCCAGTGCATGATTCTTGGCTTTTTGAAAAGCCAAGCAACCCATATTGATAGTTCAGGGCTTATTTTTCATTTCCAAGCTTGTTAAATAGGGCGGCTAGTAGCTTCTTGTTTGTCCCATTTTGACAGTGTATACTGAGTGGTCAGCATACACTGAGCTTTTGGCCAATTTTCATAAGCTCTCACAAAGCTTATTTGTAAGACTTAGACCTTAAATTTTGGCTTATTTGAAAGCTTTCTAGGTGAACTCGTTAACCCAAGTTTAAATTTGGATCTCTGAGCTTATTTGTGGGCCCCACAAGGCTTACAAGATAGCTATTTGGTCTGTGTGGTTCTGTGGCATTTTGGAATTGCTTATTTGTGATTATTGGCTTATCCAGTGTAATATTCTTGTTGAATTAGCTTAATTTCAGTTCATTTAAGTTGTTTGCATCATAATTTGTAGCTTGTATGCACTGTGTAGCTTTTAAACAGCTTTTGCATTATCAAAAATCCAAAAAATCCATCTATTAAGCTATTAAGGGGTGAAAAGTGCTTATTTTTGAGTTTTGTAAAAAGTGTTTTCATAAACGTTGTTTATTTTCATTGTTAGAACATCTGTCAAAAAGAAAATCCAAAAAATAATCACTTTTAAAAAAGTGATAGCTTCTATTTAAGCCATTTGGCTTATTGTTCAGCTTTTTTCAAAAAGCAATTTCCATTTTTATAATTTCATATGTTCCTGGTCACTTTTAGTATTTATAATAATTTTCTTAGATTTTTATCTGTTAATTTAGTACTTATAATAATTAATAATAGTTAAATTTCTTTTAGTTAAAAAACCAAAAAGAAAATCCTCTACTGTTTAAATTTAATCACCAGTACTTTTTTATATTTTTTCTAGGTTTTATAATTCATTTAGTATTTTTAGAAAATATTTTTATAATTATTACTGTTCATTTTCTATCTATCTTATTTAAATTAGTTTAAATAGTTTTAAATTAGTAATTAAGTAAATAATTAATAAAATAGGGTAAAAATTGTTTTATAAACTTTTTATAATTTTTTAAGGTTCCTGTATTATTTAATAAGTTTTATAAAATATTTCATAATTTTCTAAGTCTTTTTTAGTATTATTAGTAATTTAAATTAGTTAAATTAGTTTAATTAGTATAATTAGTAATTAATTAATATTTAATTCAAAAAAAGACAAAAATATTTATTTTCCATTTTTACATTTCTTTTCAGTTATTTTAAAGGTTTAGAAAGTAATTTTACAATTTTCTAGTTTAAATTTGTAATCCTAATCATTTTTAGTTTAACTTTAATTAGTTTTTATTAACTTTTTAAATAAGTTTTATTTAATAATTAGTATTTAAATAATAAAATAATCCAAAAAATACTTTTATTTTTAAATTTAATTTTCTTTTAATTTTAGGTTTGTAAAAGTTACATTTTCACCCCTTCTAGTATTTATTTGTTCAAATTTTACCTTATTCCCATTTTTTCAGTACGCATTTTGGTTTTTAGGATTATTTGCATTTCTGTGTTTGTTAATACTGTTCCATTATCATTTCAAGCAATCATTAGTGTAAAATCAAATCAAAATCTTCATCTGGTTACTATTCCTAATCACTCATTCCCAAAACGTTTTCCAAACACAATTTCAATCTCGCTGGGACTTAACGACCCGGGAATACACTGTGCTTACACCGGATCATAAATTGATCACTCTCTCCCTCATAGCTTGATTTAGTTGACCAGGAACCCTTGGTTGACTCAGTTGACTGTTTGGGAGAAGTCAAATTTTGGCGCCGCTGCCGGGGAGGTTGTTGCGTGTTTTAAAAACGTTTAAGTTTAGTGATTTTTCAAAACCCTCCTTGTACAAATCACATCACTTTGTAAAAATTTTTGTAAAAATCTTAATCATATCAGAAAAAAAGTCATTAACACTTTTCCTAATGTGTTAACAACACAAAAAAATCATAAACAACAAAACAAATCGTGAAGTTAAATTACTTCGATTCTTTAAGATTACAACCTATACAGGTGGAATACGGAGGTTCTGACATTAAATTGCGAACCGAAGAGAGATCCATTCTTCTCTCCCGCCACCCTGCGAGTAGTCTTAAAGGAACGATTTC
>LBNU01010475.1:9841-31225 GCA_014162995.1 Artemisia annua
AGGGAAAATTTGAAGGAAGATGCATCCACTTTTTAGGTGCATCTGAAATATGTGGTTGTGGTTACTTTTATCATTCTTATTTTAATTATTCTTCCTATTTAATCCTAACTATATATATATATATATATATATATATATATATATATATATATATATATATATATATATATATATATATATATATATATATATATATATATATATATATATATATATATTTGTTACTCCGTATTTTGTTTCGTTGTTTTTGCATACAATCTCTCTTGTATTTATTTAGTGGTTCAAGTGTGAATTAGTGTATTTAGTTAAACTAATTTTTTATTTTTTATTTTTTTTTATTTTTTTTTTAAGGTAAGTTAAACTAATTGAATATATAGCAGCGGCGATAAATATAGTTATATTTTAAATAGAATCAATGAATTGATAACCCAACTATTCCTGCAATTCCCTACCCGCTTAGTAAATCGTTTCATAACACTGAATATTTATGTGTTCGCTGTATGTGTTTGCAAGGTTTCCCATATCTTTCTCGCAACATCATATTTACATCATCATTCCTACATGTACATCCTCACATTCTCTTACTCGTCAAACAGTCCCTCTAAAAGTATTAAAATTTTAAAAATTTTGAATCAAAATATAATACCCACTAAAAATGTAAAAACTAAAAATTCATAAAAATATATTAAAATATATACTGAATTAAAGAGAAAAAATTAAAATATGGTGAAATTAGATAATGAAAAAAATAAAGATTAAGATGGTGCCGGAGATGGTGTTGCAGATAGAGATTATAGAAAGGGATTATTTTTATAAGATACATAACCTTTGATTTTCAGAGATTATGAAAGATTATTTTTCTTTATATTTTCTTATAAGTTCTGTATACCAAACAAAGATTACTTTTAAATAACTTATTTTTAAAAAGAAATAAACATAATTTCTCAATAATCTCATGCGTCAAACATGCCTTAAATTATAAGGTGTTAGCATATGTGATTTTCGTGTTGTTCATTTTTAGTTGTTTGGGTATCGTTTTGTAAATTATAAGGTATTAATAGATAGGTTTAACAAAAGGTGTCATTTTTATCTGAAACTGATCTTTTATATATGAATTCCAATGAGCGTGATATAGGATCGCGTTATTAAGATTTCAAACAATTTATTCCGATAACAAGAAGAAAGCTCTATTTCGGATTGGATAGATCGGATAGCAAGTTGTAGAGGAAAATTCAATTGCATACCCTTTTTTTGGTGCATACCAAGGGACAAATCCCCACCCTCCATCTTTTTTATCTAATGGCCTAAATTAATCTAAGATTTAATCACTTAAACCTAATTTTACCCCACCTATATAAAGTTTTATTTTATTTATTTTTCCCCATCCGTTTTTTTTTCACACACAGTTTGTGTGTGTTTTCTCTCAACCAACTTCTCTCTATAATCTGTTACTTTTTCCCTCCATAATCAGTTACCACCGCAACACCACCGCTACACCATCGTTCCGATCATCATCACCATCACCGTTCCAGTCAACATTCCGATCATCATCTCATAATCACCTCTCGATCATTATCATCCTTTTTATGTCTTCTTTTGATTTAAATGAACCATTTGTTTTCAGAAGCTGATTTGATGGATATTGTTGTTGTTGATAGTGCTGTTGAATCGTTTGTTAATTATGTGGATCAAGTTATTTAACATTCCTTGTGATCAAGTTGCACACCAAGTGTTTGATGAAATGTGTGAGTGAAACATATTTGATAATTTTGTTATCTGCTCTTGTAATTTTGCTTATTAATTAAGTTGTTAGTTGAATTTATGTTTTTAATTGCATTTGAATGCTGTTTTTGTGTCTAATTGTGGTTTTGAATCTGCTATGTAGCATACGTTTAGTATCACCAGTGATACCACCTACAATACCACCTGTGATATCACAGGTGATATCACTGGGGTGATATCACAGGTGATATCACTGGTGATATCACCTGTGTGTCAGCTTTCTTCTATTTGTTGAATCAATTGTGGTGATGGAGGAACTTGTGATATCACAGGCGATATCAAAGGTGTTTAACCTTCTTCAATTTGTTTGTGGAGATGTTGGGCTTTTTTGAACCACAATTGCAGTTGCTGTTGATTCTTTTGTTTAATGTAGCCATTTTTTTTGCAAATTGCAATCACAAATAGTTTGGTGACATCGTCTCTTTTTATGTCACATACAAAACAAACAAGTACGATTTTTAACTTGTAATATCTCTTGTGATATTTCATTGTTTTTGTAAATTTTGTGTATATTATCACCTGAGATATTTCTCTTTTCAGGTACATGATAGTTTTTGTGCCTTTTACTACAATTGACATTCACAAATACTGTAAATGTTTTTGCTGATGGTATATGTGCAGTATCACTAGTGATATGTTTTATATATGTGTAGTATCACTAGTGATATGCTTGATATATGTGTAGTATCACCAGTGATATGTTTGATATATGTGTAGTATCACCAGTGATATGATTGATATATGTGTAGTATCACCAGTGATATGTTCGATATATGTGTAGTATCACCAGTGATATGTTTGATAATCTGTTTCTTATTGTTGGAATTACTGATAAGCTGTCTATGATACTGGACTTCTTTTGTAGACAACCTGAGAGAGCTAAAGTCAAACTTGAGACTGATTTGCCAAGTCTTCCACCCCGAAAAGTTTGTGATATTGTTCAAGATTTTATGGGTATAAAGAATCCTCCTAAAGGACATAAGAATAACCGTATTAAGGGTGGACGTGAGAAAGCTATTGAGAAAAGTAAGAACCAAAAGAAGGGTTGTACCTTGTAATTTAACTGATCATAATAGACATACTTGTCCAAACAAGGGAAGAGTTTCAAATGTCAATGGGGCGGCGGCGTAGTTGAAAGTGGAGGCGGCTTCTCAGTCACTGCAATTGAAGTATTAGTTTTTTGATTGATTTATTTTTTTTACTGAATTGTTAGGTTTATTTAATAGCATTGCTAATTTTATCCTGGACTTGTATATTATTTGTTATACTATTATGTTTTTTTTTCTTCTGAATTGTTAGGTTTACTCAATAGCACTAGTAAAATAAAGCTTCACAAGTAATCAAAAAAAACCTATAAAATATATAAAATTTCACAAGTGATAATACAAATATCACTAGTGATAATACACATATACAATTCAACTTCAAATATCACTGATGATACTACAGGTATGATACTTTTCACATTACCATATTAAAGTAAATACCACTCAAAACTTTATCAAACAAATATTCACAAATCAAGATGGATTAAACAATTGCTCGCTATGGCCCATTTCTATGAGTTTGAATCTCTTGTGACAAATAACATTCGGTCAAACTAAATACCTACTATTGACTTCGAACTTGTCAACTATACACATTTATTTATAACCGTATAAATTAAAACATAACAACGCAACTGTTTTCATCAACTTGTTGTATTTACTTTTGTTCTTCAAAATCCGTCTTCTCCATTGGTTCATCATCCAGCACATTCATTTTATTCCCAAATGCTTTCGGGGGAACCTTTGATATCACATGCGATCAGATATCACATGTGATATCACAGGTGATACCACCTGTGTGATATCACAGGTGATATCAAGTGTATCACCGGTGATATCAAGTGATATCACAGGTGATATCACAGGAGATATCACAGGAGATATCACAGGTGATATCACTGGTGATATCACATATGCGTCAGCTTTCTTCTATTGTGGTGATGGAGGAACTTGTGAAATGACAGGTGTTTGAGCTTCTTTAATTTGTTTGTGGAGATGTTGTGCTTTCTTCAATGGCAATTGCACTTGTTGTTGATTCTTTTGTTTGATGATGCTGTTTTTTTGCACAGGTCTCATTCAAGTCTGCATCAAAATATTTTCATAATTTTTGTTAGTGTACGAATAGTTCATTTGTTTTCAATATCATATCTCAAACAAATAACTATTTGTTATCAAAATAAATATACTACCAATCAACAATAATTTAACCGTTATATCACAGGTGATACACTACCAGTCAATATTGTTATCAAATACCGCGGTAAAACATTTTGAAACATGTAGATATCACTAGTGATACACTACCAGTCAATATTGTGATTTGCACGGTTAAGTCAAATACAAATATCACTAGTGATAATACACATATACAGTTCAACTTCAAATATCACTGGTGATACATACGTATGATACTTTTCACTCACACATTTCATCAAACACTTGGTGTGCATCCATGTATACAAAGCTTTTTACTCAGAAACTCAACCAAATGTAAACACTAAAAAAACACAACCAATAAAACAACTAAATAAATAGTCGGAAGCATCGTACCTTCATCTCGACATTCAGTAGGTTCATTTTGAACCGGTTTTTTTCATGGATCTGCTTGTGCACTCGATGATTCTTCCATTTTTGTGTTTTATTGATGATTGGAACGGTTAAAATCGGTTGATTTTGAGTGTTTGTTGCAGTTTTTTAATGGAGGTTAGAGAGAGAAAGTGAGATTTTTTTATACAGATTTTTGTTGAAAGTGAGAGGTGTAAGGGTGAGGTTGGTGGGGTAAGTTTTGTGAATTGACAGAAGTGGTCCCTCCGTGTTTTTTATTCTTAAATCATGTTTTTTTAATCCGACGGTCAGGATTGATCCATTAGTATGTGGGAGTTTTTGGGTTTGCAAAATAAAACGCCTCCATATAATATAAAATTTATCCACAACTAAGACATCATTTATTCTTCTTACTTTTCTTTCTTTGTTGCATCCTAAAGGAATGGTGGCATGTTCGAATGCCTGTGAACTATGATGTTTTACTTTTTCTTTAAACTTTTACTTATTTACATTTCATAAATTACTTTTTCTTTTCTAATGAAGAGCAAAATAAATAAATAAATAAATAAATTGCTAAAACCCTCTACATTATCTCTCTGCGTTCAAATCTTCAGTTCTGACACTTGTCAAATCTTATGAGTAAGAGAATTATTAGGCATATCAAGAAAGATGATTTATCATTTCAAAAAAATAATAATAATAAAAATAAAAAAATAAAAAAAGGACAAGAAATAAGTGTGAATAAAATTAGGGTCCTACTAAATATACACTAAGGCTCTGTTTCTTTTTTCTCTTAGTGGAGGGAATGAACCCACAAGACATAATCTAATATTTCTTTTTGTAGTGGGGCCTACACAATTCCACTAATTCATCTATATGTAGTGGGTGTAAAATATGTGCTCCTCCCCATTAAGAAGAAGCAAGAGACGTGGGTCCTATGTATTTGTTAGTGAAAGAAAAAAAAGAAACTGACCCTAAATGCGCTAAGCAAACACTAGTCAAACATTTTTATTTATTGAAAAAATACAAACTTTTTTATTTTGGCAGTCAAACCATCAAAATTACCAAAAGGTATTGATTGCTTAGATTAAGAACATCAGCATCGCGTATTGATTATGTTGTGACAGTCCTTAATATTCTTTATTTTCGGTTTAGTTAATTGCTTAGATTATTTTCAATGGTTAATGAATTAGGGCCCGTTTGTTTCATGGTTTTTGAATAGGATTAGAGGAATCAAGATTAAATCTATTGTTTGTTTCATGCTTTAGTTTCAAAATGATAGATTGATTTCAAAATATATGGGGTCCTTTATACCACCCTTAAACTTGTGGATTCATTGAAAGGTGTGGAGCTCATAGGGTATATATAAGATAATATTAGGGTAAAAACCCTAATAGCTAATTGGGTCATGGGCCTCTTATTAGTTATATGGACATCCACTAACAATGATCCATAACACTCCCTCTTGGATGTCCATAATTGTTAATACACTTAGGAATTGCTACCTCATTAAAAACCTTGTCAGGAAAACCCAGACAAAACCATGACTAAGGGAAAAAGAGTGCAGCGTGTATTATCTCCCTCTGATGACTATATCACTTGAGCTCTTTGAGTTGACGCAACCCAATGTTGTGACTTAGTTTCCTAAATGTTTAGGTACGAAGTGCCTTGATAAATAGATCCGCCAAATTGTCGCTTCAACGAACTTCTTTAAGTTGAGCAATGCATGCTGCATTATCTCCATTCAAAACTGTTGGTGCTTCCTTCTAAAGAAATACCACATGATCTACGTATTCGTTGTATCACACTTCTTAACCAAACACATTCTCGACTTCTTTCATGGATCGCTAGAATTTCTGCATGGTTAGATGACATTGCTGAGATTGTCTGCTTTATTGAACTCCATGAAATTGTTGTTCCTCTACTTGTAAATACATATCCAGTTTGAGATCAACCATTGTGAGTGTCAGACGTATATCATGTATCTGCAAAACCAACTAAACTTGTATTTGATGGGTTAGTGAAATATAAACCCATATCCTTTGTACCTTGAAGATACCAAAATATTTGTTTTACTCCATTTGAGGATTATGCCTCGTTAAAACCTTACTAGATAAAACCCAATGGGACAAAATTCTAGTGAAGGAAAAAGAGTACATAACTCCTTATACGCTCGGGGATGTTGCCTCATTAAAAACCTTGCTGGAAAACCCTGTGGGGACAAAACCATGGTCAAGGGAAAAAGAGTGCAACGCGTATCTTCTCTCCCCCTGATGATCACATCACTTAAGCTCATTGAGTCAGTGAAATGCACATTGAAGTGACTTGATAGAATCATGTGAATATATATTCTCTACATGTTGTTCGCATATCCATTTTAAGGATTTACGTACGTCATACATCTCATTCAAGTACATCATCGTACTTCACAAGTTATTTATTGCAAACACAATTAATTCAAATGATATATTATATCATGTATGACCATTAGCGAGAATCATTAATGTTTCATACACATTTTAGTATGACACTTTACATCGATATTGTGATCATCATCTTTATAAATCAAGGGGTCTCACTTCATCATGTGACCTCATAAACATGAGCGTCATTTATTCGTATAAAGATATGTAGCATATTTCTTTAGCTTTCATGATGCATAATGATTACAACTTTAAGATGTTCAATTCATAAGCTAAGACAAGCTCCGTCTTTTTGTTTCAAATTCAACTTCTATGCATTCAATCGCCTTTACAATCATAAAATCAAATTGTATGAAACTTAAAACATAGTCACATCTAGATCTCTTTATAAAGTTTCATAGGCTAACAAAATTCTTTATTTGGCACAATACTATACACTAAGGCGATTATAACATATTTGCCAAACACATGATTAATTCAATACAATCAAGTAGTTTCTCGAGAACTTTTCTTATATGCGTTAACATAAAAAAAAAATCACTACCATGCTCCATGCATTTTATATGCTATAATGAAATCTCAAAATCACATGAGCTCTATTCATTAACTTTTAGACGCATATCGATTACTTATTATATTGCCATACTTATAAATATTATATACATTATTGGATCCACCACATGAGAACATATCTCCTTATGATCATTTACATGTCTTTACGAAAGTATTGCGTGCCATTAGTTATGCCTTATATACCAAAATTTCAATACTTTAATTTCACTTTCTCATAAAGATCAATGCATATCCAATAATTTTACACATTTATATATACGGACTTCAAGTCCCATTAACTATGTCTCTTCACAAGAGACTTTACTCTTTCATTTATTCTTTGCGTCTTTACATCTTTTGGCCATTCATTTATATATCTGCACTTCCTGCAGGTATTGCTTCCATGATCCTCACCATGATTATAGCGTTATCTTATATATTTTCATAATCATTACCATGCCCATTATCATATACAATAGTACTATCGACGTCGATTCATTACTTTTCAATTCCACACTTTACTAGACATTTATTTATTGAGATCTCATGGATTTTCATTTACCCGGGATTTTTCAAGAACCTTCATGTCTAGTGTATCTTTACAAGACTATTATGGGGTCTTTATTACCTCGATTCGACCATCTTAATTTTCTTGCTCCATTTTATTTATTCATTCGAGGATTTATTTGGAATCGCTTAATCTATCACGTTGCAGACGTGCCACAGACTTACTATCAATCATTGGTTTTAATGTTGGGACACACATTTTAATTGGAGCATTAGCAGCGCATGTATGATCTAGTCACTTTATTTAGGACACAAAACTTGTATGGCAACTACTAGATCACGAATGTAAATTGTCCCTTGAACTTTAAGTTCATTTTCATTAGTGTGAGGATCAACATTTTTATATCATAATTCATTCCATATTTCTCGCTGCTTATTCTCCCCCAGAATGAATTATCAATTTCAACATCCCAAATTTGTGTGCGTTGTGGTGGATTTACAATAAGAAATGTCGCACAATTACAAAATCTCACTTGGAAAATATGGTTTGTGACCAAAAACCATTCTAATGGGGAAGATTCATTATAAATTGTTGGCAAGATGCGAATTCATATTTTATAACATGCCCCATAAACTAATACTTTTGTTCTCATAATTATTGGCTTTGCGATCAACTTAAGACGTTTTATGAACGTTTCAACAAAAGCAATTCGCGTATGAACATGGGCTACTTTTATATTCAACACTTATTCCAATAATCGCCCAAATACTTGGAAGTATTCACCACCATTTCCAAAGATGTAATTTGGATAACCATGCTCGCATTATATAAGCCGATCCACTAATTACGCTAACCTTAAGTTGCGTATTTGATGATCATTTTGACGATGCATCGATTTTAAAACTCAAAATGATCCACATGGTGGATGTATGGGCTTGAATACATCCCCTTTATATTTTTTCCAAAACTTTATAGGACAAAGTCCTTACTTTAATATGGTGGTGACAGATGAACAATTAACTTCCAATGAGAACAATCAAATCTATCTTTGACACGATAAATTCATTCTAATATTTCTCAAAGAGCATTCGAAAGCAACTACTTACATAAACTAATCACGCTAAAAAGTATCATTTATCCAATTAAATGTTTCTTTACATACATGCTCGTGCACATTTTCTTAAATCAATTCGCACATGTGAGCTACATCAATAGAAAACGCACATAAATTACTTGTATATGAAAATGCATTAACATAATACATATATCTATATATATGCTTATCTATAACAATCACCTNCCACTAATTACGCTAACCTTAAGTTGCGTATTTGATGATCATTTTGACGATGCATCGATTTTAAAACTCAAAATGATCCACATGGTGGATGTATGGGCTTGAATACATCCCCTTTATATTTTTTCCAAAACTTTATAGGACAAAGTCCTTACTTTAATATGGTGGTGACAGATGAACAATTAACTTCCAATGAGAACAATCAAATCTATCTTTGAAGAAACTTATGGTTCTTCTAAACATTCGCATCATCATTGACCCGGAATGGTCCAACTGGTCATGCCAATTAATACAACAATCTTGGCTCATAAACTTATGCGTTATGAACAAATGTGCTTCGATTGCCCTTAATCTTTATATTAAAGTCTAATAATATGGATTTGTTTCTCCAATGAAATTTAAATAAGCACTTTTATGGATTTCACATAGTTCAATATAAATAACATGAGATTATGTTATTTGATTCTCTTGAGGGAATCATAATAAAACTTGAGGTTTTATTTTCTTTTCTAACATAACATGAGGTTATGCTATTGATTCTACGAATTGAATCAAGATAGAACTTGAGGTTCTAATTATATTTCTTTTTCGTTAACATAACATGAGGTTATGTTATTTTGATTATTTCTTTATAGTCACAATAGAACACTTATTGTTCTCGTTAACTATAAGAGAGTTTAAGAGAATAATTGCACATTAACCTATAGCATTATCATATAATAAAACATATCCATTTATAAATGAAGTTGCATAATTTGCAAAACATATGCATGCCATTACTCGATTAATCAAATGCCTTATAAGCAAACAAAATCACTGATAAATAAGGATATACTTTATGGCACAATTTGAATCAACTAAAATATATTTTTCTTATACTTAATAGCTCAATTATTCTTTAGCAATCGTAACAAAAATGTTGTAAACTTCACAATAATTTTGGCTTATATTTTCTTCTATGTTCATAATCAGACAAGATAATGCTCATGTTCACAATGATAACATATATTTTCTGTAACACCTCTACTTTTCTATAATCTTTTAGTTAATAGCACAATTGTATCACAAATATGCAAATCAATCTATTACTTCATTAAACAGCCATGAACCATCATAGGTATACATAGGTAGCCATATGTTTATTGTAACACCCCAACCCGACAAGGGCTAAAGTGTCACATGCATGGTGTCAATCAGAACAAACACAAGCATAAACTTTAATGATACAAATGGATACAAGCGTTACAACAGGTTCTATGATAAAAGAATACAATATCAGAACTAAGTACAATGACTAATCTAAAGCATCTTCAGAAACACTATTACTCATCAAGCAATTCCTCTCTAAAAGCTCCTATTAGCACTCTTCACCCATAACCCAGCTTCCTTCTAAAACCTGCCGCGGGAGAAAGAAAACGCGGCTGAGCTTAAAAAGCCTAGTGAACAGATATAACAACAAAGTAATATGAAACAGAAAAGAAAGACAGAATATGTTGCATTGGATAAGTATCGGAAAGTGTAACATGGTTAGAATATGAAGGTAAAGTTAAGTAAGGTAGAAATAAATGTAGAGGTTAAGTGTAACGGTAAATGTAAGGATTAAATATAAGTTAAGTGTAAAAGTAAATGTAAAGGTACCAAGTTAAAGTTTAAGTTTAGCTTTTATATTCAGTATTTCAACCACGTGCCCAGAACAGATCAGATAATATCAGTAGCAGCCTCATATGCAATCCAGAGGGGAGGCCTCAGAATATATCAGATGTAAACAGAGGGGTGACCTCAATGGGTTGTGAAGGACGTGTATTGCACACACAGCCGCATTTACCAGATAACAGATAATAATAACAGATATCAGATATCAGATAACAGACCTAGGATGCATCCATTCGCCCCTCACCCATTCACATGCAGACCATAATCAAAGGGACGGTGTGAGAAATCACTCACCCACACATGAGTCATGTCACTGGTGCATCAATGACACGGACATGGAACCCCCATGCCTAGTGATAGCCCGGGTTTCATACCGAATGGGTTAATGTTTAATTTAAAAGGTTCAGATTACATATCAGAATTTAAATGTCCACATAAAATAGAAGTTCAGATTATACAGATCATATCAGATATTTATATGTCAGATTTTATCAGATGAGCAGTTTCATAAATCAGAGGTTTAATTTTAGAAAGGTTCATAAACCAGAAATTCATCCTTTAAGAGATTTTATAATCAAAAGTTCATCCTTTGAAAAGGTTTATAAATCAGTAGTTCATCTTTAAAAAGGTTTAAGTTTCAAAGGTTCATATTTCGTAAGTTCAATATCAAAGGTTCAGATAGCAATTTCAGATAGTAAGTGGTTCAGATAACAAAAGTTCAAATAGAAAAGGGAATCATGGCAATGGCATAGGGAATCCTAAAAAAAGGAAAATATCAGAAGAAAGGTAGCAAGGTTCATATCTTTGGTTCAAGGTTTACAAGAGTGAAAGTTTTTATAAGGAAACAGATTTAGAGGTTTTTCATTTCATTTAAAAACATGATTTTCATAAAGGTATTTATCTAAAATGTTTTTAGCAGGAGTTATTTAAATTTCCTTTTGAAACAGGTTTGATATCATGTTAAAAGAAATCATTTCCACACGGTTTGTCTCATATCATCAAGTTATATTTTCAAAGGTTTTCATACAAAACATCATATCAATGAACCAGAGACATCAGAAGAACCAAGATCAGAAATCAGAGTAGGGGTAGAGAAAACGGATCATGAGTCATGAGAAACCTTACTAAAAGGTCAGAATATCTGTACCTCAACCAGACGACAAAGCAGACACAAGAAAACATCAGACAGAAATAGGAACTCCTCCTTCTTCACAGAACCTAGACGGATTAGAAGTCGAGAATTATTCAGTAGTTCATTTAAAATCAGATTACTCCTTTTTAGGTTATCTTTCCATTTTTAGAAACTTTCCAGATTTAGCAACTTTCCATATTTAGTAACTTTCCAGATTTAGTAACTTTCCAGGTTTAGTAACTTTCTATTTTTAGCAGGTTTCCAGAATTAGTAAGTTTCCATTTTTAGAAAGTTTCCATAAATAGCAGTTTTTCAAAGTAGGCAAGTTTCCACTTATTAACATATTCTTATAAGTTAGTTGTAACATTTTATCAAGTTTCATGGCCTCATGTATTACAGATTTCCTTTTACAGACATTTTCTGAGATTAGGGTTTCGTTAGGTCACCGAACATGTTTTAGGGTTAAAAGTGTAGATTTCACAAGTTGAAGGTCACAATTGATCACATTCACATTAAAACATACCAACTTAAGTCAAGAAAGTCAAATATGCAAATATTACACTTTACACCCTTAAGTTTACAAAGTTACCATATTAAGCCCTTTAATTACCTCATTTACATATTTAATCCTTCAACAAATATAATTATCATATAAGCGTCACAACTATTCAAAAATGTCATAATCAGTCCCTACATCATGTTTAATTCGAACTACACTTGTTACAATCATATTTACATTTTCAGTCCCTCTAGTTATAATATTTACAATATAAACCTTTTAATTTTCTAATTAACATGTAATTCACATAATTAATCAAGTAACCACATAAATCCATCAAGTATCACAAAATTACCATTTTAGTCCCTTAACATTAATTTAGGCCAAAAATAATTATTTACATAATTAGTCCCTTAAGTTTCCAAATTAACAAAATAATCCTTAACAATTTCATATTAACACATTAACCCCTCAATTTCCAATATTTACACAAATTACCCTACACATCACATTATGTACGAATCACCCTTAATTTATCATATTTACAAACAAACCCTTATATTAAATTAATTTATAATTCAAATATATTAATTACCATAATTACAATTTAAATCCCAAACTTACAAAATATGCATCTTTGGTCCTTATCATTATTTTTCCCATTAATTCACTGTATTTACAAGAGTTACAAAAATGGTCCCATACTTTCTAAATTACAAAACAGCCCCTTAACCTCTTTAATGTTAAATCGGTTTTAATAAAAACCCTAAAACACAAGCCCTAAATTTTTCCATACCATCAAATCATCATTATATCATCATTACATCATCATTACATCATTTATTATTCCACAAAATTGCCATAAACCCTAACCCTAGCTTTTGCGATTTCTTTTTCTTTTTATTTAATCCGAAACAGAAACACATCCAAAATAATTCTTTTAGGATTCAAACAATTAAACCAATAATTTTTATAGATTGCATACACATCATAGAAGACCAGAAAAATCAGATATCACCTTGCAAAATTCATATGAGTCGATTTATTAATTTGCATGAAATTAGGGTTTTGGTTTGAATTTAATTCGTAAGGCCATATAAACATGCATGGATCGAATTTGAAAATTTATACAGATCATATAGAGTTTAGAGAGTGATAAAAAAATACCCAAGATGGTTAGGATCAGAAGATTGTGGCCTTGTGATTTATTTCTCTCTCGGTATGGTTTTATCGACATAAACAATTTCCACCCTTTCGAACCAAGCTTCCAATTAACAAACCCTTATTTTTATAGACTCCTAATAACCTCCAAGGACCCAGGAAAATTATCCAAGTGCTTCAGAAAAATCGTGTGAAGTGCTGGTGATTTATTTTGGTGTTTCGGCTAGGGTTTTGAATATTTCTTGATTTCTTTTAATTTGATTTGGCCAAGGATTATGGTAGGGATGTTATATATCTGTTATTTAGGCCGAGTCATGTGGAGATGGGCTCAAGAAATCCGGCCTTAACATTTTTCAAGTTATTTTGTATATAATTTACCTTATTTAAATTAGTTATACCATAAATAAATATTGTACAATTTATTAAATCAATTAGAATTATTTCTAGTCTTAGGAAAACGTGTACATATGGTTTAGAATTTTTATTTTGTCCATTTTCATCATTTTATAAGTTTTATTAAGTTTTTGTATAATTATTTATGATTTATTCATAATTACATAAGCTTTTATTAAAGTTTTAATTATGAGGGGGCATTTTGGTCATTTTGTAGAGTTTTAAATCTTAGGTATTACATTTATCTATTACTTCATTAAAATCGATACTTGATTAGTGTCCAGTAGTATAGCCTGGAATATCAAAATAATAACGCACATGACTCATCCCACTAAATAGTATAGCCTTTATCATTATTTCTTTTCATCTAGTTATTTAAACTTGATCATGATGGGGAACTATATTATTGCACGTAATTACATGTAACCAAGTTCACAAAATAACATGATACGAGTAATATTAGTCAGAGTCTTTAAGTTAACCACAAATTTCCCGAAAAAATAGCCCAATGCACTTATTCTAGTGTTTTGAAAAACAGTATGCCATTAATCAATTAGCAATTAATCAAATGTTTCGCATGCAACCAAATAAAACCACATGATACATAAATCACATATAGATGACAAGATGGTTATTAAATTCAAACATTTACACAAATAATTTTCATGTTCAAAAATGACACGTTTATTTTCTTTCACATTTTGTCATTTACTGCGGATTGATATGATCTTGCTAGGAAAAGATGAAGCTCATCATTTTATTCGATAATAAGCAATAACTGTCCGAAAGTTTTCGAGTACAAATAATACTTGCAGCTCTTAATAAGGCAAAATCCTAGTTGCGTGAAGATGATACTAGTAAAATAAACAACTCCCTATACCAATTGGTATATTATGTAAAGACATTAGCCTATTAGGAATACATGATCACTTGCGAATGATAATACTATCACTAAATTTTTCCATATTATCAAAGTGTTTCGTGCATCAACGAATATATATTTATACCGAGAATCTAAACAGGTACTAACGCTTAATGCTATAAAACTAATAATCATGCTCGTTAATGAATAAAGTTATACAGATTCATAAGTGTATCTAAATTTGATACAACACATATTACATGCTTAGACATTAAACCCAAATTTGTTAATCACAAAAAAACATTAAATAACTTTTGAAACCATAATATCCTAATAATCAAGTAAACAAACATTCCTGTATACTTATACTTAATAATCAATTTAATACGAGTAGCAGTACAAGTATACAACAAATATGTGGACATAAAGAGTTCAAAAATTATCAAGCTTTACTAGTAATAATCTAAGTTAACTTGTAAAAACAAAATCAATATGAAATCAGTAGTATGTTTGAAACAATTAAAAAAAAAAATTCTAAGTTAGTAACAAGCAATGCTCTTTCAGTTCCTTAGCATCAATACTAACATGTAGCAATTAATAATATAAATTAAGCCACTGTAACTTGTAGTTAAATTTGTTTCAATTTAGTGAACTAAATTCTATTCATACATAAGTTATAGACTATGACTGGCCAAGATTAACAATAAATAATTTAAATTCAAAATCCAGATGTCAAACATAGTTACATACGTGTGTTCAAGATCACTAATGAGTCTATATACTAGCAGTGAATACATAAATAGAAGAGATAACGAGTGTTCAACTTTTTTCGAAGAAAATTTTAAAAAATAAGCTCATTGACAAACAAATTAAAATCGCGTAGGTAAAAAATAAGTCGTTTTGATTTATAGTTATTCGTCACCGATTAGTTAGCATAAATGACATGGATGTATAATAAGAATTACTCCATACGGTCTGAGACTGTATGCGAATAATTATATAATAATGAAACATATTGTACATATGCTTGAAACAAGGGGGACGCCCCCTCCGCGTTGCGGCGAGGTAAGTTTGTTTAGGATGGTGGCTGCAAAATTTGCCAATTGCACAGTTCATAGTTCATACATAATTTGAAATGAGAATACTATCTCATTTTTTAAGCTTATTTTCAAACATATGAGCTTATATAGAATGTAATTTGAAATCACTGTTTGATAAAATGTTTCATACCATGTGTTTGATAAAATGTGTTTGATCAAACACATGCATCTAAGACCCAGTTCAGGTCCTAAGCACGTCGATCTAAACCCCCGTTCCAACACTCAAAAGTCACCCATTTCAGCCCCTAGTTGAACCACAAAACCCACCCATTTCAGCATCTAACTGCAGCAACATCTGCACCCATTTCAGCACCGAAATCCACCCTTTTGAGCCTAGATTTCTTCTCCCAGACCAGCCCATTACAGCCGCCAACCGCACACCCATTTTTGTGTCCCAAACTCATCCATTTCAACTTATAAACCCGTCCATTTCATCCCCTAAACCCATGCTGTTCAGCCTCCATTTCAGCAGCAACACGAAATGATTTAAGCCCCAGTTTCATCACCTTAAACTACCTCATTTCAGCCCCTACTTCAGACCTCATTCGCACCCATTTTAGCACAAACNTATTTCAAATGATTAAGCTACACGCGTAATTTTGTTTGTAAGACATGGTGAGTTATAGCACACATCATTTACATACAGCAAAATACTCCACATATTATTTACACCAAAAACCACGAAAATACCCACGAATTAGCCATGAAAATCACCATAAAAACCCAAAAACCAAATCACACAAACTCCTAGTAGCCTATATGAACGATCTAGATGAAACCCAAAGTGTAAACACCACGAATCTCACCAAACCAATCGAATACTCTAAAACACCAAAAACACCACGAATCGCCCCTGGTTAGCTCTGATACCACTTGTTAGGACCAAGAATCAGTATTCAGGAGGTCGGGGATGCTCTAAATAAAGGTTAAACATGGTATATTAGATTAAAGAATTGGGGGAAGATGTGTGTGTTTTCTAGAGAGAGAGAGAGGAGAAACCACACACACTTCTTATTACAAATGAGACATCCAACCCTCCTAGATGGAACTAGGAGGTTATTTATAGGTGACCAAGTGTCATACTTTACATAGTTGACACATTAAGTCCCTTTACTAATAAACTAATGCAATTCCCGACTATAACATTATTTTCAAGGCTAACACAAAACAATATGTACAAGGATATGACTCGACTTAGCAACCATGTAATCAATTAGACAATTAACTAAAGGTTTAAACATGTAACAATAATGCACTAAAGATGAGTGCATACAAGGTAGGCTAAGGAAATTTGGGTGTACATTTGGGGGTGGATTGTAAACAAATTCTTCCTTTAAGTAAAATGCTTAAAGTTAGAAACGAAAAGATAGGCTCTGAGGGGTGTATTAGGGGTATCGTGTACTAAAAATGAGTACAACGCTAAGGTGTGGGAAAATTACTTGACCAATGAAGCCAATGTAATTATATTACGGGTGTAAAACATGGGTTATCCTAATGCCTCTTATCATGTAGTAAATCTAACTACACGAATGTAGTCTCACTTGTGGATTTGGGATGGTCACTAACGCAAGTTCTAGAATCTAATTACTACCGGTACACACACAAGCACCAACAATGAATGCTTTTCCTAACAATTCTAGGGGAGAACCTCACATATTTGGGGGAAAATTTTTGAGTGGTACGGTTTTTATNTCCCCAAAAGTTTCACACTTAATGAATGAAAATTAGAAAACTATATCTAGATTTTACAACTTGACGGCGTTACGTTTTAGCTTGTGACGCCGTCACCTCGCCGCCAAAACTCTTCTCGGATTGCTCAGATCCACTCTTAACACCGTCCCTCTTTAAAAATCTATAGGTCGTCTCTCTTTAACTTATAACGTGACGGCCTTGGTGAAATAACACGTGACGCCGTCATGTGTAAATGCTTCAAAGTCTTTCTGGCCCGTCAAGTGTAAAATTATCCACCTCTTTGTCAAAGCGTGACGCCGTCACCTCGTAAAGAGTGACGACGTCAGGTACTGTTTCCAGCATAATTTGAGACTTTGTCGTTTTCTTCACTTTTATGCTCCAAAAACGTCCAAAATACCTTCTTTTCCAGATTTCTTCTCCAAAGTACCTAAAATGACAAAAGGAACAATTTAAGGCAATATTTGATCAAATAATTACGGATTAGGGCTTAAATGACCCCCTAAAAGTGTAACACTTTTCGCCTCATCAAATACCCTTACACTTGAGATTTGCTTGTCCTCAAGCAAATGCGCTTTTATTCCAATTAAAATATGAGCTAGGGGTCATTCAACACTAACATAAAAGTAATTACAACAAATAGTCATTCCACCCTAGTCATAACAAGCACGGAAATAATATACTAGCACCTCACAAATAGTGTTTTGGATACTCTCATCTTTCGGGTGTTATAAACCTATATAACTAAATGGAAATGGAAAAATATCACTCACTACCTGTCATAGCAAATAGATTACCATTGGCTTGGGAAAGGATCAAAAAACCTCCTCCACTAGGCGTAAGCACCTAATATAAACTATCAAAGAGGGCTTTTCAAGGGTATTTTTAGTGGTGGCGAGTTAATTATCTTGATCAAATACATGCACACTGTGTCGTTGCTAAGCCAAGACTCGACTCGACTTAAGCTAATAAGAAAATAACATAAACATAAATAAAAATAAAAGGAAATGGGATGGTAGTCCGTATGTTTTTTTTTTCTCTATTTCTTTTTCCATTTTTTTTGCTTTTTTTTTCTTTTCATACACTCTTGGCCTACCACCTAAAATAATACATCATAGGGGCCTCGGTTCTCCCCTTACACTTGAACTTTTACATACTTTACAAGTAACTATTCTAATGACTCGATTTAAGATAATTGAAAAACTTGGAGTACTTTAAAATATCAACGCACTTATGGGGGTAATAATTGATGTTCTTCCCTATTACTCCATTACACTAGTAATTTACCCATGAGTCCCAATCGTCCCAAAACAATATGTACAAGGATATGACTCGACTTAGCAACCATGTAATCAATAAGACAATTAACTAAGGGTTAAAACAAATGTTCTCACAATAATGCACTAAAGATGAGTGCATACAAGGTAGGCTAAGGCGATTTGGGTGTACATTTGGGGGTGGATTGTAAACAAATTCTTCCTTTAAGTAAAATGCTTAAAGTTAGAAATGAAAAGATAGGCTCTGAGGGGTGTACTAGGGGTATCGTGTACTAAAAATGAGTACAACGCTAAGGTGTGGGAGAATTACTTGACCAATGAAGTCAATGTAATTATATTACGGGTGTAAAATATGGGTTATCCTAATGCCTCTTATCATGTAGCAAATCTAACTACACGAATGTAGTCTCACTTGTGGATTTGGGATGGTCACTAACGCAAGTTCTAGAATCTATTTACTACCGGTACACACACAAGCACCAAAAATGAATGCTTTTCCTAACAATTCTTGGGGCGAACCTCACATACTTGGGGGAAAATTTTTGAGTTGTACGGTTTTTGTGCTAGTAATACAACTCCTATCCATGAGACGCTTATTATGCCTAAAGTTTCACTCCTATATGTTGTAAAAAAATTTAAATTTGGCGCTAAAATTGCCCTAACAAATATTTCTCTCAGTTTTATTACACATCTACCATTAAACAAAACAAAAATCAAGCGTAATAGCATTTTCTAAGGTGTCTTCATTTACCCCCCTTACACTTAAACCGAACATTGTCCCCAATGTTCACATAAAAGATGCAAAAGTAAAGAAAATGAAAGAATGAACAAATACTCTCCTGATTCGTTTTATGTGGATCGTGTGGTAACATGGTTAGATCTTCTTCGAAGATGATGTAAAAGCTTCAAGATCAAAGCGACGCCAAAAACTTGATGTCATGAACTTGATTCCCTGTTCATCTTCTTGTCCAATGTAACCTGTTAAACTTGAGAAAACAATCTAGGCAAACCTTGCGTAAAATCGGCGGCAAAATCTATATAAGGATATAATGCTTGTGGAATGAAAGTTTTGCAGATTCATGGAATTAAAGATGCAATAATTTTTATAGTCCGATAGAAAAACTAAACTTTAAAAACTTTTTCTGGAATCAGTACCTGACGCCGTCAGAATTGATCTGACAGAATTCTTATGTTTAGTTTCCAGAAAATTTCTGGAAAAACAAATACCTTAATTCCTGGAATCCTGCAAAATTTCATTATGACTCGATACAAGCATTTGACTCAAACAAATACTAATATGTATGTTCATTTTATATTGCTACAATTCATGTGTAATTCGTTCTTATAAACAAATTTAGATTTCCCTTACACTTATCTTTTTGCAAAATACCTTTATATGTAGTTAAGACGAAGTTAAAAACAAAATAAAGCATTTTCATAATGTAATTTGAAACATGAATTGTTAGTAATAAAAATAAAACATACATATGGAAACAAATAAAATCAAATAAACAAACAAGTAAACAAATAAAGCTTGGGTTGCCTCCCAAGAAGCGCTTTTCTTTATTAACGAGTCTTGTAGCTAGACTCAAAGTCACGCTAATTACGTGACCTCTTCGTCAAAGGTTATGTCTTTCTCATTGATCATTTCATTACCATTTTCTTGATAATGCTTAACTCGTTGTATATTTACTGTGAATTCCCTATCCTCGTCATCAATTAATACGACGGCTCCAGCTCTTGAGGAGCTCTTCACAGTGAATGGCCCATACCATCTAGACTTTAGTTTCCCAGGAAATAACCTTAAACGCGAATTATATAGTAAAACCTTATCTCCCTCTGAGAACTCCTTAGGTTTCTTAATCCGTTGGTCATGCCATCTTTTTGCTCTTTCCTTGTATGTAATGGAAGATGCATAAGCTTCCAATCTCAATTCATCGAGCTCTTGGAGTTGCAAGAATCTATTTGCTCCTGCTATCGTGTAATCCAAATTGCAGGCCTTAAGTGCCCAATATGCCTTGTGCTCCAGTTCTACTGGGAGGTGACATGCCTTGCCGTAAACCATGCGGAAAGGGGTTGTTCCGATAGGTGTCTTGTAAGCAGTTCGGAAAGCCCACAAAGCCTCATCAAGCTTAAAGGACCAGTCTTTCCTGTTTTGATTGACCGTTTTCTCTAATATCCTTTTTATTGCCCTATTGGTATTTTCGACTTGACCGTTGGTTTGAGGATGATAAGCAGTGGAGAATCGATGGGAGACTCCATATCTTTTCATGACTTTTTCCATTTGCGTATTGCAAAAATGGGTTCCTCTATCACTAATAAGAGCTTTTGGAATGCCAAATCTAGCAAACAGTTTCTTTAAGAAATGAATGACCACTCTAGCATCGTTGGTCCTAAGGGCCTGCGCCTCTACCCACTTTGAAACATAGTCGATGGCCACTAAGATGTATTCATTCCCTCCTGAA